>APFE031366042.1:168201-227084 GCA_000404065.3 Pinus taeda
ATAGAGAAGTGTTGTTGGTTTTCTGGTGTACATTCATAGTGTTGGGTGATCTAAGCTTTGCTTGAGGTGAAGAAGGGCTTCCTAGCTGGAGGATGATGCTGGGTTAGAACATATGGTCGTAATCCTCTTGCTACTTTTCATCTTAATAAAGTTATTCTAGTTTTCTTTCATATTCTTGTGTACTTGTTTATATATGCATTTATATGGTTAGCACACATCTGGTCCTGTGTTATTTATGAATATAGATCTATGTTTCTTCGATAGTAGTATGTTTCTTTGATTCCACAGGTTCTCTTTTAAGTTGGGCAGACGAAGAAGAAGCGGCGAAGCTCTATCAAGAAGGAGAGGAAATCAAGCGCAAGACTAAGGTTGGTCTTCTTGGTTCTCCTCTTGTCTATTTTCATAAAAGAAAATGAAAGTAGTCTTTACTTGTTTGTTTCTAAGATAGCCACCCATCTTAGTGGGAATACCAGCATCCAAGTGGACATTATTCCCGGTAACAAAATGGCGACTCCGCTGGGGAGCGACTAGATTGGTTGTTAGCCTATCTATCCTTGTTTCTTTTAAAAACTTACAGACGGAGCCTGAAGTCAAGCCAGCTAGCCTTCGAACTGCATTTGTTATACAAATGCAAAGTAGATCAATGCTACTTCAGTCTATCTCCAGGTTTTGTTTATGAATTAAAAAATAGATCTGCAAGCAATCTAATTTCCCTAAGTGGTGGCTCTAGTAACCTCTTTAGATCACTCCTGTGTTTTACATACACTGAACATTACTTACTTGGCCTAAATCCTTGAACTGAATTGCAAAATATGAGTGAAAACCTGTTTAAAGTCTCGCATTGGTACCATCGCACCCTGCCTTCAAGGCAGACTCTATGCATTGCACTTCCCGAGTGCAGTAGGTGCGTTGCATACTGGTTTCATTGTGTAACAAGTGCGATGGTCAGGGACGGTTAACTTTACCCTCAAACTGTGGTTTTTTCTCACTGTTTTCAGTCCTATTCAGGTTTTTTTTTGTCTATAGTCAGTGCATTTCTATGAAACCCCCTTCTCTTGCATTATTCTTCCTCCTTAGTGCAAAGAATTGTAAGTGTTTTTTATGTATTGTGCATCATTTTCAGTTCTCTTTTGCAAAAAGTAGCATAGTCGAACTGTCATTTCTAGATCTGAAAGTGTCATAGCTATCATTTTTAGTTTTAGAAAACAATCCCATTGTTCTTGATAGTTGATTATAAAGTTACTATTGCATATGATTTGAATTAGTATTTTTTAAAGAGTCGAAAAGCAATTTTCACTTCAAAATCGCAAAGTGTCTCTCCTACCTTCACTTCATTTTGAAAAATAATTTTTTTGAGTATTGTCGCTTTAAAAGTAATTCAAATTTGTACATAGCTTTCTTAACATCGTTCATACATTAAGAAGGATGAAAAAAAATACATGCATATGCATTTGCATTTCAACAGCTTGGTTTGATTTAGGACTGTGCATTTAGCATGTGTTATGTGCTCTGTGAAGAAAAGATTCTTGACTTTCTTTCCTTAGTAGCTAAGATTTTCATTGTCGAAAGAAGATTAAATGTTTGTTTATCATCTTAGACTACATTTTAAGAATTATATACACAACACATTGTGAACCTGAAAGGCAAATCATTAAGAAAGATCAACTTAAAATAAATTTAATGAATCTAACAACGCTTTGGAACTTAACGCACAACATCTAGAGGTCTAGGCTAGAGACGTATTTCAGCGTCGTAAAACCTGGTAACTATTGTTTTCAGTGTTGGTTGGGTGATTCCTCTACTCTGAGATGGCAAGTGCCAGTATGGACTTGTGCTCCCATGTACCATCGAGTATATATTGGGAGACCACAATAGGCTGCATCCTTTATCCTTAGGAAGCTATGTCTGCCGCCCTATTGATCACAATGCACTGAACACAGCATTCGGGAAGATTGACTACCGTACCGTAAAAAGTATTCTGCAGTTTTGCAATTGGTTTGGTAATCCTCTCTACCTAGATCTCCAGAGAAGTCCATTTTGATCCTTTTCAGAATCCTTAAAGGAAAAGGTCCTCTGAGCACTTGTCACTTCAGGCTCAATAAAAATTAAAGGCGACTAGAGTCATCTTTTGTTTTTTCTCGACTTCTTAAAATTGAAAAAACAAGTTGTGTTGAAGCATCTAAAATTTATTTTAAATCGGAATAACATCACAAATTCCTCCGTTGGTCTTTAGGTTGAGAAATGGAGTCTACCAACCAAGGATTTCCCCTTGGAGGAAATCCTAGTCCCTTCTCCTCTTGGGGAGATGTTGGTGCACCCCATATGGCCACTTTGTCACTTCCAGGGTTGATAATTGGTTTTCCTGTCTGGCTCTTCTCTACCTCTATCATTCAGAATCCCGTAATTCCTAAACAGTCGAATCAACAACTAGACGACACTAGAGTTGCCTCCCAACCTTCTACTTCGTCTGATTCTCCCTCTCCTCCTTCCTCTTCGCTTGATAAAGCCGATAAAGCTAAAAATCAAGTAACTGAGAAGAGGAAGAAGCAGAAGGAGAAAAAGGAAAAGAAGAAAAAGGAACCAAAATCGAAAGGGGGCAACCAAGCGTCGTCTAGCGAAAATTCTCACACCGCACCGTCAAAACCTAAATCTCCTTGTGTCATTTGCAATGGAGACCACTATCACCGAGATTGTCCCTGCATCCCTCGGATATTAAGGGACTGGTCTCCTCGTTTGCACAATCCGGTAGCGTCAACCTCTGGTGATCATGTTGAATGCTCACGATCAACAAGTGAAAGTGAAGCACATGGACAAAGAAGGAATCCCAGATTTCTTTGTAAGTTGTGTGAAGGAAATCATGCCATCCATCGTTGTTCCTTCCTTGACGAGGCTAAAAGAGTTTTGGATGATTGTCCGGTTTCACCACTACGACTTCCTCCTGTATATAAAAAACTCTTTCCAAGTCCTCCACCGATTGAAAATCTGGTTGGCCCATCATTGTGGTCAGCCGAAGCATCTATCATTGAAAATGAACTCTCTGAATCCATACCAAACGAAAGTCAAAGGGTCGATACGGTAGTTGACCCGGTCTGGCCTTCAGAGTGTTCATCTTCGAATGATACCGTCACTGAAGAGAAAGAGAACGACACCGTTCAAATTATTTTCATCAACACAGACTCCGATGAACTTGGAGGTAGTCCTCTCATTCCTTTATCATGGGAAGGAAGTTCATCAGAGTCATATCCAGCCGTCTATTCGGTCCCACCACCAAGCAACCTAGTCATTTCCTTTGACTGAAATCTACTAGGCAAACCCCGTTTACCAGCCAGTATACCATTCAGAATCATTTTACAAGCTTAAAAAATGGTCATGGTTGGTACCTTCATTGATGAAGGGGCTTCTGTGAGTATCCTTTCCTCAACTGCTTGGAAAGCGCTTGGTTCGCCATCACTTTTGCCTGAAATGAGAAATCTGACAGGCTTTGATAAGGGAACTAGTCAAACTTTAGGGATACTTCCAAATGTGCCCATTACTTTGAGAAGGAAAACTGTTCACATGAATGTCATGGTCATTCAAGGACCCTTGGATTATAATCTACTCCTTGGACGCGACTATATTTATTGCATGGGAGCCATCGTCTCCTCACTCTTTAGAGTAATGTGTTTTCCACACGAAGGCAGAATGGTCAAGCTCGTAGACCAAATGTCATTCCCCGGTTCACACATCGCAAATAGTCAAATGCCATCCCTAAATGGTCTTTTCACGCAAGAAATGTCTCATCGATCTCCAGTCTGTCCACCTGATGAGTGCAAGTGATTCAGGAAGATGTGACTGAAACCCAAGGGGCATGCACCCTGGTCTGTTTCGGTAGGAAAACCTTGGGTATAGAGTGGATTTCCACGAGGGATATATGACTGGTTTGACGAACCCATCCTTACAGGAAAATGGGATCAGACTGGAATAAGATACCTTCGTTAAAGTTATGTGAGTGGAATGCGTCTGCGCCATTCACCTTTGTCTATTTTGATAGACATCACCGAGGAAGCATTTTATTTGCTACGCAGATAGAAATTTCTTGGTAACCTGGAAATTTTTCGCTATACTTGGGGGCATGCAAACCTTTCCGCATGCAAGTGAAGAACTTGCATAAAGAAAGGATCTGTGGCAAAGCTTGAGAGATGTAAGCCACTTCAAAATAGCATCTCGAATGAGACATTCTTATCATATGACTGGCGAGCAATGTTGTCGCAGAGTTCAAGCTCATTAAAAAATAAACCCTCTACGAGCAGTTTTAGCACATAGTTCAAGCTCGTTAAAAAATAAACATAAGTCATGAGTAAATGTTTCCCCCAACGTTTAAGCTCATTAAAAAATGAACCAGTAAATAACCATTGTAAATGCCTTATCACCAGCTTTTGAGCCTTGGTCGTGTTCTCGCCATCACCTCCACTCTGTTTTTAGCCGATCATTCACCCCCATATGATTGTTTAGCCCTTCAAGGAACATCTGCGAAGAGTGATTCTATTAGCCATCCTTGTGACACTGTCGTGATTGGAAAATTCCAAATCTTACCTGGAATCAGCTACTACCCGAAACCATCACTTGTTCCTCGAAAATGAGTCTTCTTTAAGCTATTTTCACCTGACTCGTAAAATATGAAAAGATCACCAAGTGATTGGCCTTTCTGGCTCGTTAAAGGCATCGGAAGTTCTATCCCTCCTCTAGATTTTAATCTTTTTGGACCTGAGGGATTATTACACAAAAAGATCGAGCGCTTGTCTTGTTCGGCTCGTTAAAACTATCAAAAATTCATCCCCTTTGTATTATTTTACGCTTTTTCGGACTTAAGGGATTATACAACGAAAAAGAATCCGTTGGAGTCTCATTTCCATTTCTTTCAAACTCTCTAAAATTTAAAGCAACCAATTTGTCTTTGTCGTTAAACTCGTTAAAACCTAATAGCAACAAACTCATCCAAATGGACGAGAACGAGTTTCACTGTCGCTAGACTTGCTAAAATATAGCGACAGGTTCGCCCGAAGGGCGGATTATAGAACAAGCATATGTTATCCTCCTCAAGCTTGACAAAAATAAAGAGGTACTGGTCAGCAATGACTGGGGAAAATTGGGAAGAAAACAAGAAGAAACTTTATTGGTAGCAAGTCGCTCTTGAACATGACACTTTCCTTCCGCATCCATGACGGGTTGGGTTGTTCCGTTCACTAGTCATCACCATTAGTCCATCACACCATCCATATTTGGAGTTAATGCTACCAATCCATCGTCAGTGTCGCCGATATGTTCAAGAGAAGTCATTCAGACAATTCCCCTGTGTCTCACCCACTGCAATACATTCATGCTTCATTCCTTCATGACCGCCACCCTGAACCCTGTATCGTCAGATTGTTTTCACCTCCAAAATCATTTGCTTCATTTTGTGTCATTGATGTGGGATTCATCAAGGCCCTCCTACGACGGGTCACTTCTTGTCAACATCATCTCATTATCCAAGAAGTTGACTTAGGAACAACCCTTTCACTACTTTGAAGCTTGCATGCCTCAATGGCAAGTTTCTCACTTTCGGTGACAGGTTTACATCAATGGCCTTCGACCAAGAGATTTTGCATGGTGTTCGATGCCAAGTCATTTTTCACACCACATGAATTGTACTGTAGTACCTTGAGGGTCGTTGTCATTATTGGTGATTCCTCTCGTGCCTGTTAAGAGCTTAGATCATTGGCTGGTAATCAGGTGATGTCTTTCCATGTTCGACTCCATAACATTTTTCACATGGGTCGACTTGTACTCCAAGTGAAGATTGAACGAGTTTTGAAGACCCCGGATCTAGTTTCATCCATTCGGGCTGCGATATATTTAGGAATATAAAGACATCAAGTGTACATAATTGCCGAACAGATGATCATCCAAATCAAAGGATGATGAGTCCAAATCATTAGTCTGCCACACAGACGATTGTCTGTCCTATGTACATGAAAATGAATTTATAAAGCTAAGCATGGGAATGCCCTCCTCAGCTAGATCATGAAAAAATGTTGTCAAAATAATGTATTGTATTGTATCTTATTACAGGTCGCCTCCCAGCTGGAAAAAACTTCAGATCCTCATAGTAAAGTATTTCACCCAATATCAAAAAGATTAACAACCTCATGCTTTAAGGGGCAACTTTTATAGACATTTTTGGGCACTTCAACGCCAATCATAAATGTCCATAAACTGAGGGCTCCTAAGTCCCTAAAAGTGTTGCTTCACTGCCTAAAGGAACAAGGTCAGCTGATTACATCATCTCCCAGAAGTTCTCCACTAAAAACTGCTCATAAATGGTCAAAACTGGACCATACTGAAAACCCAGTGCAGAGGGTGCGATGCATATCACCTTCCCAGTGTACAAGGTGTGATGTATACTGAATGGCTCCTCTGTAGGGTGCGATGGTCGGAAATGGACAAATGGCAGGGACAAAATGCGAGGTGGAAGATCATAGAATCTTCCAGAAGCTTCCCCTCCGACACTTGCCTCTCTGTTTTCGACCAGGGATGAGTAAGAGATCACCATTCTCCAAGTGGAACCAGGAACTATCAGAGAGAGGACACTAATCAAGACCCCAAAAGATGAATCACCTCCCTACAATCATCTATATATGGATCCCTCATCACAGAGATCCAGAGGCTGGAATCTTGTATCTTATAGAGAAGTGCTATTGGTTTTCTGGTGTGTATTCATAGTATTGGGTGATCTAAGCTCTACTTGAGGTGAAGAAGGGATTTCTAGCTGGAGGATGATGCTGGGTCAGAACATATGGTTGTAATCCTCTTGCTACTTTTCATCTTAATAAAGCTGTTCAAGTTTTCCTCCATATTCTTGTATGTTTACTTATATATGCATTTGTATGGTTAACACACATCTGGTCCTGTGTTATTTATGAATATAGATCTTTGTTCTTCGATAGTAGTATGTTGCTGTGATTCCACAGGTGCTCTTTGAAGCTGGGTAGATGAAGAAGAAGCAGCGAAGCTCTATTAGGAAGGAGAGGAATCAAACAAGGAAATCAAGTGCAAGACTAAGGTTGGTCTCCTTGGTTCCACTCTTATCTATTTTCATAAAGGAAAACGAAAGTAGACTTTACTAGTTTGTCTCTAAGATAGCTACCAGTCTTAGTGGGAATAGCAGCATCCAAGTGGACACTATTCCCGGTAACACCCTTCCTGGTCCCATTCCACCTTGACCTTGTCCACGCCCTTGAAATCCAGCGCACACCATTCTTGAGCTTCTGCAGGTGCATTCATCATGGCCTATCGACCTGCATAAATTATAGAACAATTGCTGGGACGTCTGCGTATACTTATGTAATAGATGACAATTATCCGTAGTGTGTTTTCCTCCTATCTGATAGATTGCGCACCATAGTGCAGGCACCGAGTTGGGTCCTGCTTGCATCTCAGGTCTTAATGGCATCAACCCTCCTCCTGCCAAGTAATCCACTAACACTGGACAATGGTCCTTATCATGCCCTTGACCTTTTCATTTTATGAACCATACCTCCTCACGTGCCTCTGGCCAAGGTGTCCTGTCATATTTCAAACTTTGCATCTCTAGACACAGATTTTGCAGTTGTGCATGGATTTGTTGGACTCCTAGACTAGGGTCTTGTATAGGGATCTCATGCAATCTCATTACCATCTCCAAAACTTCGGCCTGGATGGAAAGTTTTTGCTGTGACAGTGCTGTCCTTAAGTGCGGTGTTAGTCACACTACAAACTATGCGTGGTGCTGTCCATCTGTCAACGTCATGTTGGATTCGTGAATCATACCCTTTAGTCTTTGGTCCAGATCCCAGGGGCTCTTGCCTGGGAGCAGATTGATCTCCTTAAACCTGATGATTGATTGTGTTTCTAACTTTGGCCTGCCAAATTCCCTGTTCAGTGTGGTTTGGATTTCTGTGATTCTTGTGTTTGGATGGTCATTAGAATTATTGATGTACCATGTTAATGCACGATCCTGAAACGTGCTTACTAGCGTAGCATTTTTGATATTGTCATCCACAACTCCTTGTGCTTCCCATATCACTCTTACCACAAACCAGAATTGGTCCAGATCTTCATTCCCTACTCTGAATACCAGTAGTTTGATCGCACTTGCCATACTGAACTATGGTGGTGGCGGAGTTGGGGTGGGTGGAGATGGAGGTGAGAACGGTGAGATGGGTGGCGGTGTAGGTGGAGGTGGTAAACGTAGAATTCGCTGTCTTATTAGATTGAACATGTTTCTCGAAGAAACTTTCGTGAGATCTTCCTCGCTTTCTCGCGAGGGGGAAATTAAGGGATTGGCTTCTAATTCTCCACTACTTCTGCTTCTGTAGATCTTCCCACTACATGTAGTCCCAAACATTAATTTATTCCCATAACACACTTTTCACACAATATCATCTGAATCCAAGTGTTCAAAGATTTAATATACTTACCTCATGGTCCCTTGAGGAAATGCCTCTCCACCTCATTGTAGCTGACGATCATATCTACCGCGAACTTAGTGATAAATCCTCCTATGATTTGGTCGAGCCAATGGTCCACAGCTCACGTGATCTTATCTCTTGACGCTTCTAGTCTGCGCACTAATTCCGCAGTCCTCACGATTGGTTTGTCGAGCCTACACCTTCCGTGACTATCTACTAGCTTCGTGATCCACTCATACAGCTCAGAAGGAAAGGATGTAAAGAAATTTTCGTGGATTTCTATATACAAGTAGCGCTCCAACCACTATTCCTTAAACATTCATGAATTTTTTTTCCTGCACCACAAACTCATGAATCTTCCTGTCAAACCACTCTTCAATTTCTTTCTTTGTTGGATTCCAGTGGCACAACATCAGACATCCCTTATGCAGATCACCGTCCTAGCAACAGAACCATTTGTTGGCTTGTATAGGCCTGACCCAAGTTCAGAGATGATTTAGCTAAACAAACCCCGGTACTACTGGCCCTTTCGGAAATAGTTCATGGAGCGGGGACTGAGGTCTCACCCGAAGTAGTATGGGAGGGTGCTAGAACCATGTTTTTGCACCCTAGAGATGTCTGATGATTTTTAGTGGTCTGCAGATTTGACCTTGCATGCACGTCGCTACGTGCACCTATCAGTAGCTCGCAACCTGCAATGCTGCCTTTGTGTAGTTCTGTTCAAGGCATGATCCATGTTATTACCCAAGTTCTTACAAGTAACCCAATATTACCCGATTACTTAACTTATTTGCGTGAGCCTAATTATACCTAACAATGCTTAGCATTATAAGTGCGTGCGATAAAAAAAACAATATAAGTGCATAGAAAGTAATACAACAACAGATACACAGTATTTGGAATCAAATTTCTCTTTATTATTTCTCTTCTTGTGTTATAGACTCAACTTCGCCCTATGCACTCAGTTGCAGGGGTCCATGCACTCAGCTATGGACTCTATTAGGCCTCTGTGCACTCAGCTGCAGAGCCTCTTCCTACTACTATGACCCAATACACTTAGACTTCTTCTCTATCCACTACTAGATCATTCTCATTAATCCATCTCCAAACACTTATTGTATTTACAACTTAGAGCCTCGCTCTATTTATACAATCCCATGGTCTACGGACCATGGGTAGGCTGACATGACATGACATTACATTACATTACATTAAAAAACTTAGGGTGAACAACCCTATGACTCAACATACATTTCACACTCCGTGCCTGCAATTCGTGGAGTCTTACAACATTTTTTACCAAAGATTGGGCTTTGAGCCCCAAAACATACTGTGGGGGGATTCCATGCCCAACAATTGAATACAGGATTGATGGGGGAAATCAAGGAATTTTGGCAAATACTAAGGTTAAAACTCAAATGAGACAAGGGAGAGGGATTGTAGGAGGTAAATCCTCCTCATTTACTTCTCCCCCATTTGAATATTCCTCCATCCATCACACTAGCTTGGAGTGCAAGCAATCAAGCCACGAGGATTAGAAGGCAGTCCAGCAAGTGAGAGACAAAGAGCTATTTTATCTTGAGTTCGGGAGCCAAGCCTCCCTAATTTTAAGGAAGTTGTTGGGGACTTCAGCTGTATAAGTAGATAGGCCTAAAGCCTCATTAGAATTCAAATTTTTGTTATAAAACTCTAAGCTATTTTCAAGCTCCATACTTGTGAAAGTTTTATTGATGTAATTTCCCATTTTGGTAATAAGAATGATTTTTTTTTTGAGCCAGCACTGATTTAACTCAGAGGGTTGAAGCTCTTGGGTTGGGGCCCGACCATAGTATCCAAGGCTCCTCTTTCTTGTATTTGTATGTTTAGATTAGTCTCATAGCTTCATTGTTATTTTTCTTTTAGATGTGTTTTCATTACAATTAGTGTGGATTGGATTGGTTGTTTATTAGTTTGCTTCCATTTGTGCCTTACTTTAGTAGCAGGTTAGTAGGGATAAAATGAGTACCACAAGGTTGTCAATGGGTGTCTTGGCCTCATTTCCTCCCTTTGGGATAATGATTTGAGGAAGGGATCCTTGTGAAGCCCCAAAAAACTCATGTCTTCTATCTTCACTCTTGTAGTAGATCTCATCCATGCTCTCATTCCCTTCAACAACTTTCCTCATGCATCATGTAGGTAGTTAGTTCATTAATTTTGCTTTTCTAGCTTGTGAGAATGCTTCTTGTTTACATAGATTTTTGGGAATTATACATGTTTTAAGCAGAGTAGGTGCTGCAAGAGGAGACGTAGACTTCATATCCAACAATCACCTTCCACTCCATCCACCATAGTCATTTTTTGTTTTCACCATTTCCTACAATAGTCTTCATTATTTTTCATAGAAATTATTCCAAGCACATTGAGCGAATCCAACCATCCTCTATCTTTACTGTTGACTTTTGAGTGATCCTAGAACTTTCCTCACTTCGTTCCACCCATCTACCACCTTCCTTAAGCCTTCCATCACCTCCAACACCTTCCATTTTTCTCTCCGCTGTATCGTGTAGGTTTACAGGGAATCCTGTAGGTTTCTAGTACATCTTGTAGGTTTTCCTGAAATGGCCTGTTTTGAAGCCGAATTGAGGGAAAACCTCTAGGAAGCCACCAAAAGCCTCCCAAGGGTCTCCCACACCATCCAACCATCTCCTAACCCTTCCATCCATCCTCCAACATCCTTAATTCACCTGCCACATCACCAAAAGAAATTAATTTTCATACTTGATTTTGCATGAAAATACACAAAGACAAAAACAAATTTATTTCAGTCCCTTTACTTGCACATTAGTGATGTTTGATGCTTCTTACTTACATGCTTATATAGTAGCATTTGGTTCATGTTAATTTAGCATTATTGCAAAGCATAGTTTCTTGGCATTTAATTAGGAAATAGTGTGATTTAGCATTGAATTTCAGTATTTTCCATTATTGCAGTAGAGTAGCTCTCCCTTAGAGCATATTTCTCTTTCTTCCATCAAGAAAACAAGCTTCTTCTAACTACATAGAAGTCTAGCTTGAAAACCCCAATGGTCTCTCGCCAGCTGAATCATGACAAAAGGCAGAACCATCACTTTTACTTATGTACACATCACTGTCACCTCTAACTTTGTACACACCCTGGGTTGACAAAGTAAAGATGGTAGCCCAGGAGTTGCAACATTCTTGCGGCAATATTGGAACTGATCAATTTTTGGTGTCGTTGCTAGGGAGGTGTCTGAGAAATATGTGAATGCTTCTTCTTTCTTCTATTTCGTGTCTCTAATATTATGCCATTAGTTTATTTATGAAAAAGTAATTTAGTTTCTTCCTTTTTTATTCTACATTTTCTGCTTTCCTTTCTATTTTGCAAGCAAGATTTCAATTTAGCACGTAATTTTTCATTCAGTCAGTAGTTTTCATCTAATTAGAAATTTCAATTCTGCAAAGTACTTTCCAAGTTTGAAAAAATAAAACACAAAACTAGGCCAAAAACATTTCCTTTCATGCCTCTTAGGAATAGGGATAACATAGGGAAATTTTTGCTAAATACCCCCACTACATCAAATAACCAACCTTCCCTCTTCTTTGGTGGTTGCGAACTAGAGGAACCCTTAGGTGAGAAACCTGACATATTTGAAGAACCTACAAGGGAAGAAGAAGAAGAAGAACCCATTCCTACTGAACCAATGGCTGAAAACAGAAATGACAGAGGGAATATAGAGAGAGTTGAGGGTGCCTTCCCCATTAGGGAAACCAATGGGGACACTAATATGAAAAATATAAGCCCCTCTACCCTACCTCATTTCCATGGCTTTACCACAAAATACCCCAACACTTTCCTATTTTAGTTTACTATTATATACCGAACCTATGGCTATACAGATGATGAGTAGAAGTTTAAACTATTTCCATCGACCCTCAAGGAAGCAGCATTGCACTGGTTCATGGGTTCATCTGGGAATATCATCATAACTTGGGCTCAGATGCAACAAGCCTTTAGTAACAAGTATCGAGACTACTATCGGTCAAAGGATACTAAAGAGTAAATTTTTAGGATGACCATAGGAAATGATGAATCCCTAGAGGATTACGAAGAAAGATTCCAGTTTAGTTACAAAAGGGCCAGGTGCACACTTGACCCTAAGTCACTAAAGCTGGTCCTTCTTAGGGGAGTAAGGGAAAATATTTTGGATACCCTACACTTGTTAGTAGGACAAGATATCTACCAATTACCATATGAGGATATCAAGACTATCTTTAGAAACCATTCTAGGGCAGCTAGGAAAAGCGGTAGGGGTAGTCAACCTATGGTCAATACATCGTCTTCCATCTCATCCATCAAGGGTGAAATTGGAAACATGTTGGAAGATTTCAAAAGTGAGATGTTGCAAACCCTTGCCTTCCAAGTGGACACTATGCACATTAAGAGAAAACAAGAGGAAGTAGAGAGATCCTTTGCCATTTTTTGGCCTAGATGCACTAAGAGGCACCCTAGGAATGAATGTCCATTGAATTCTATTGAAATTTTCTTAGTCCGTGAAGAAAACCACTACATATACAAGTGCCCCTCTTTGCCTAGACTCAAATCTGTATATCAAGGAGCTGAAGGGGTCCCTGAGCAACTCTACTACATAAACCAAAGGAGACCTCATGGGCCTAGACCATACCAACATGGCAAGCAAGGGTCATCCCAAGCATATTATAACCCCAACCAAACCACAACCATACCTTCTTGGGGACCCCCTGCTCATCCTTCCTGGTATACACCCCCTCCTTGGTCCTTTGCATCTCAGTATCACTCCCAGCCAGCTAGCCAGCCATTTCAATCATATGATCTGGCACAACCTCAATGGAATGCACTGCCCCAGGGGTGGATGCCACAATACAACAATGCTCCAGCTTTATTGCCTCCACCACCTACCCAACCATAGCTATTACACTCTGATCCACCCAAGCAACTCGAGATGCTTGCCCAGCCAAACCCAAACCCAAACAACAGACAGGCTCATCAGGTATACAGTGGAGAGACATCATATCTAGCTTATGCTGTGGAAATCTGGGAGATTAACTTGAGATATGGGAGAGTTCTCTTAGATAACCAACCTCCACCTCCACCTAGGGAGGTTGACAAAGAAATAGAGGAAAGCATTCATAAAGTGAATCCACCCTTTCTTAAGAGATTAACCCAACCAATCCAGCCTACCCCAGAAGAGACTGAACTTCTAGGAGAATTGAAAAATTTATGTGTAAAGATTCCCCTTCTGTAAGAAATAAAATATCTTCCTATCTACAATGATTTGATTAAGGAGAAGTGATTCAAGTGTTCAGGGAGGCAAAGAAGAGATGCTCCTACCATTAATGTCATTGGACAATTGTTTGACTTAATGCTGGGGTAGGTAATCTATCCAAAGTATTTGGATCCTGGAAGCCCTATAGTAGATGTGCACATCCATGGCACCGTTGTCCCATACAATTTGATCTATCTTGGGGCTACCAATAGTGTGATGACCAAGGACACCATGCTCAAGCTCAACCTCCAAGGTTCATTGAGGAAGACCACAACAATTCTGCAACTTGCAGACCGTTCCACAGTGACCCCTGAGGCGATTGTGGAGGATGTGATGGTCCTGATTGACTCTTGGGAGCATCCTATAGATTTCATACTTCTCAAGCCTAAGGCTAAGCTTACTGGTTACCCTCTCATCCTTGGGAGACCCTGGTTGACCATTGCTGATGCTTACATTAGCTACAAAGCTGGGAATATGACCATCAAGAATGGCATATGTCCAAGTAGTTAGTCCTATACCCTCCTTATCAACCATCTCTAGAGAATGATTTACCTTTATGGTTGGAGAAGGAGGAAGAATATGAAGCTTATTATGCCTAACTTTATACTTTAGAAACAACTATGGGAGGAGGACATTAGGATGAGGATGATTTGATTGAACACCTACTCCAAAGTCCAACTCCTAGTACATTTCCCTTAGAAGATGTAGTAAAGGAAACCCAAAACAATCATCCAATTGACCTATGCTTGGCTGATTCCAACCCCCTCCATGTCAAAACCATAGAATTTTCCCTCAGAGAACCTTTAAAATCAATCCATCTCTTTTTTCTCTCCAAGAAGAGAAGTTATGCAACATGCTAAAGGAACACCTAGATGCCTTTACTTGGATTTACAAAGAAATGAAGGGAGTACACCCCTCAATGTGTACTCACCACATATACATCAAAGAAGGTTGCAAGCCAGTCTGGCAATCCCAAAGAAGGATGAATCTAGCTCTTCAAGATATAGTCAAAGAAGAACTGCAAAAACTGCTAGATGTAAGATTCATTTACCCTATCTTCGACAGTGATTAGGTATTTCCTTTGGTGTTAGTTCCAAAGAAAAATGGTAAGTGGAGGATTTGTGTCGATTACAGGGAGTTGAACAAAGCCACAAAAAAGGACCATTTCCCTCTACCCTTCATTGACCAAGTGCTAGATGGCCTAGTAGGGAAAACATTTTTCTCTTTCCTAGATGGATTCAGCGTGTACAACCAAATCCAGATCAACCCGAAAGACTAGGATAAAAGCACCTTCACTTGTCCTTGCGGTACTTTTTCCTATAGGGTCCTTCCTTTTGGCCTATGCAATGCTCCTTCCACTTTCTAGAGAGCAGTCCTGAGTATTTTCGCCGAGTTAGTCCATGATGTGGTGGAAATTTATATGGACGATTTTGCACCTTATTGCTATGATTTTCAAGTTGCTCTGTCTAACTTAGGAAAAGTACTGCACAAATTCATTGAAATGAACTTGTCTCTCAGTCCCGAAAAATGTGAATTCTTAATCACTGCAGAGACTATGCTAGGTCATTCAATATCTTAGCAAGGACTGGAGGTGGATCCAAACAAAATAGCTATCATCCAAAGGGTCCCACCTCCTCAAAAGCAGAGAGATGTCAGAAGTTTCCTAGGTTTAGCTGGATACTACCGAAGGTTCATAAAGGACTTCATCAAGTTGGCCTCTCCTTTATTTGGTTTGTTTGCCAGGGACTCTGAGTTTATATGGTCAAAAAGCTGTCAAGAGGCCTTAGACACCCTAAAGAAAAAGTTAACCACTGCACCGATTATTTGAGGCCCAAATTGGGCCCTTCCTTTTCATATTCATGCTGATGCCTCACAAAAATCCATAGGAGTAGCCCTAGGTCAGATAGATGAAAAATTGCCTTATGCTATCTACTTTATCAGTAAGAATATGTCAAAGGCTAAACTAAAAGGAACTCCTGGTTGTTGTGCATGCATTGAACAAATTTAGGCATTATATTATAGGCTATCAAACATTTGTGCATACTAACCATGCTGCAATAAAATATTTAATGAATAAACCATATGTGAATGCTCAGATTATAATATGGTTACTTTTATTACAACAATTTGATCTAACTATTGTTGATAAGCTGGGTAAGGAAAATGTTGTTGTAGAATTTTTGTCCAGATTAAATTTGCCTACAGGTTAAGAAGGGATGGTTGATGACCAGTTATTGGATGAGCACTTATTTTCTATTTCAGTTCTCTCTCCATGGTTTGCTGATATAGCAAACTATTTGGTATCTGCATAGTTCCCATCGAACTGTTCCTCCAAAGAAAAAAAGAAAAATAGGAAGGAAGAGCACCCCCTTCACTTGGATTGGGGGCAATCTCTTCAAACTTGGCCCAGATCAAATCTTGAGAAGGTGTATGAGGGAGGAGGAAGTCTTTAACATCCTTCTGACCTATCATGATGGGCTTTGTGGAGGCCACTTTGTAGCAAATATGATAACACTCAAAGTGTTAGAAGCAGGCTATTATTGGCCCACTCTTCATTAGGATGTGAAAAGATATACTAGTCAGTGTGATTGGTACCAAAGGATGGGAAGGCCTAGTCCAAGATATGAAATGCCTCTGTAGCGTCAGGTGAATTTCGAGCCATTTGACAAGTGGGGCATGGACTTCATTGGACCTAATTGACCTCCTTCCACACACACACACACACACAGATATATATTATCTATATATATATATATATATATATATATATATATACTATATATATATATATATATATATATATATATATATATATATATATATATATAGATATATAGATATGTGCACTGACTATCTGACTAAGTGGGTTGAAACCAAGGCAATTAAGGCAACAACAAAAGAGAAGGTAACTGAATTCCTAAGGGAGAATGTATTTTACAAATTTTGGTGCCCTAGAGAGTTGGTCACAGACCAAGGTATCCAGTTTACCTACAACATGATTGAAGATTTGCTTAGCCAAGTAGAGGTGACCAATAGAATGCTAGAGGGAATATTGACCAAAGTGGTAAGTAGTAGTAGGAAGGATTGGGAAGATAGACTAGTTGAGGCCACTTGGGCCTATAATACCACCTGGAAGACCACCACTGGATTCACACCCTATGAGCTGGTCTATGGGAAAAAGGCCTTGTTGTCCATTGAATTTGAGTATAACACATTAAGGATGGCAGGCCAACTAGATCTAGATCTCAGCAGTGCACAAAAAGAGAGATTGCTCCAGTTGAATGGTTTGGATGAGTTAATAATGCAGGCTCTCCTACATACATAGATAATTCAACTTCAGAGGAAGATATGGCATGATAAGAAAATCAAGGAAAAGCAATTTCAAGAAGGTGATTGGGCTTTGTTATATGATTCTAGGTATAAAGACTTCAAGGGAAAGTTAAGGAAAAGATGGCTAGGACCTTATGTTGTAGAAAGATGCCATGATAACGGTTCAGTACAGATTAGAACCATAGATGAAGAGGCCATTCCTTTACTTGTTAATGGACAACGACTAAAGATTTACAAGAGATCATTGTCAAAACAAGAAATAATTGATGATATCAATAAAATAGTGATGGCAGTGGAGCAAGTTTCAGCTCCTACCTCATCAAATCATTGAGAAAAAAAGAAAAGAAAAAGAATAAGGACTCAGGTGAAAATCTCCATGAGGTGCTTGAGTCCCACTATCAGGTTGAAAACCTCTTAGGGCGGTCCAATGGTGTCAATATAAAAAAAGAGAGAAAATATGAGAATAGAAAGATACCTCGGTGAAAACCTCTCTTGAGGCACCTAGGGCAAATAGCTAGGATGAAAACCTCCCTGAGGCAACCTAGTTGTTTTCAAAACAATAAAAAATAAAA
This sequence comes from Pinus taeda, assembly GCA_000404065.3. Classification (NCBI taxonomy): domain Eukaryota; kingdom Viridiplantae; phylum Streptophyta; class Pinopsida; order Pinales; family Pinaceae; genus Pinus; species Pinus taeda. The sequence continues at coordinate 185,875 of APFE031366042.1, forward strand.
AAAAAAAGAAAAAAGAAAAAAGAAAAGATAAAAATCATGAAAATTTCTATTTTGTAGGTCAGCAAGAAGGACAATCAGGGATCAAAGGAGGATCACCAAGACACCTATTTCACTCACATTTTATTTTTCCACTCATTTTCATTCATCACTCTAACATTTCTCTCATTTTTTCCACTCCTTTCCTTCAGTTTACAAGGGGACTATGTTTTCTATAGGATCCCCTGAAAACTTATAGGATGATCCTGTAGGAATCAAAATGACCCAAAAATCCTACAGGAAGTGACCCTAAAGAAAAAATGACCACCTATGTCAATAAAATAGCACCCCTACATCATCATTCCATGGCCATACCCGTGTCCAACTTCAACGCCCCTGCATTCACCCTTAAAAAAGTATATCAATTTCAAAAAAAAAATTCACAGTCTTCGAAAAAGAAGGAAAGAGAGAGCAATAGGGAGCATTACATGATTATTCCTCATCCTCCACACTCTTAGTCTTCCATCACCTCCAACACCTTCCATTTTTCTCTTGGCTGTATCCTGTAGGTTTCTAGTACATCCTATAGGTTTTCTTGAAATGGCCTGTTTTGAGGCCAAATTGAGGGAAAACCTCTAGGAAGTCACCAAAAGCCTCCCAAGGATCTCCCACACCATCCAACCATCTCCTAACCATTCCATCCATCCTCCAACATCCTTAATTCACCTGCCACATCACCAAAAGAAATTAGTTTGCATACTTGATTTTGCATGAAAAGACAAAAAGACAAAAACATATTTATTTCAGTCCCTTTACTTGCACATTAGTGATGTTTGATGCTTCTTACTTCCATGCTTAGATAGTGGCATTTGGCTCATGTTAATTTAGAATTATTGCAAAGCATATTTCTTGGCAGTTAATTAGGAAATGGTGTGATTTAGCATTGAATTTCAGTCTTTTCCATTATTGCAGTAGAGTAGCTCTCCCTTAGAGTAGATTTCCCTTTCTTCCACTAGGAACCAAGCTTCTTTTGACTCGAAAGAATTCTGGCTTGAAAACCCCAGTGGTCTCTCACCAGCTGAATCATAACAAAAGGCAGAACCATCAGTTTTACTTGTGTATATAGCATAATCACCTTCAAGTTTGTATAAAACTCGGGTTGACAAAGTAAAGTTGGTAGCCTAGGAGTTGCAACATTCTTGCTGCAATACTAGTGCTCATCAGAAGGCTTGGTCCGTGAGTAACCTAGTTGTGTGGACCAGCATACAAGAAAGATATAACAGTGAAGACAACCACACTTCATGTTTCAAAGTGCCCACGGGACATAAGCGAGTGCATGTGCATGACAGATGGTCCATGGAATTGTCATGGTGATGTGTGACACTACATGCAAATTTGAAGCAAAAGCACACTCTTGACTGTGATATGCAAGCAAAAGAAAGAAACAAAGATAACTTGCGTCATGAATGAGTGCTTGCAATGTATGACTCCTCCAATGCATGAGCAATGGGATCGTGTAGTTCGAGTGGAGGAAGTGTAATCTGTGCGTGAGATGGATCTTTAATGCATACAAATGAGTGATGAGGAGCCTTGGGTGATTGAACGGTTTCATGATTGGAAGTGAGATAACCCCCAAGAGAGAGAGGGCCTAACATAACCATCAACTCGGGCATAAGTAGATCATCATAAACTGGTGGCTTCGAAAGATCAACTACGATAAATTCATAATCGTGATAAAAAATGGAAGAAAGTGGATCACGACTGCCATGATTAGAAAAATCAATGAATTCTTCGACATCCTCATGATTATATGAATCAAACAGAGGGGTAGATGAAAAGTGAATGAACTCATCCTTTGTATTTATAGAAAAGACAATTGAAGGATCAAGTGGATCTTTAATCAATAACTTATCCTCTCCATTGTTTAATGATGGACTAGCATTCGACGAGTCTTGCGAGTGATCAACAATGGGTGCATCTGTGGATGAAGGTGCACATGAAAAATCATGGATGGTAGGTTCACCAAAGAAGCTAGGAAACAACGGAGGGGGCTAGGATGGAAGGGAGTCATCCTTCGCCGAGTGTTGATGTTAAAGCTCCCACTCATACTCTTCATGAATGACAACGCATGTTGGTTGTGCAATGCCAACTCTGTCAGTGGGCTGTTCCTTATTCACAACAAGTGAAGAGTCCGGAATGGATGAACACAAGATAAAATCATCTAGAGGAACACCTGAGTGTGAAGATGGAGGTCAAAGAAAAGAATGCATATGGGATCTCGAAGGAATCACAACAACTTTGTGTGAAAATTGAGTGGAGTGATGTTGGGAGGGTGTGAAGGGTGAACAGATGTGTGAACATGATCCTGAACATCATTGAGTGATGGTGGAACTATTGAATGAGAGGGTGGCAGATAGTTTGTTGAGGCAGTGTCTACTCCCACATGGGATTGCGCAGTTCTATCAACAAAGAAGGTTGAGCAAGGGTTGACATCAAGATTCCTCTTGGAATGTGTAGATTTCTTAAGACAGTACTTGAACCGGTTCCAGAGATAAACGAACTTCATCTGGCTCCTTGGAGCCTGAAATTGCAAGTCACGAAAGTGCTGCCAAAAATCAATAACGGATTCATGCAGAGCCCTCCATTGCTGTAATAGTTTCTGGTCAAGATAGTCTAGATCAAAATGATAGACCGTGTCTTCAATAAGATCATATAAGTGCTCACATGAGTGCACGGTGTTAGCCAGTAGGCTGAGCACCCCATGAAATGAAGATTCGTGAAGTGTGTATGTGAGTAGCAACCCCACCTGTTCGTCAGTAAACTCATCTTCCTCATAAATCATGGAAAGAAAGTTATGTAAGTGCTCAAGCCAGGACACTTCACCTTCACCATGAGTGGAAAAGAGATCAAAAATCTTCCCTGAGATGGAGACATCTTCACGGTTCGAAGAACACCTCGGGGGAAGAAGAATGTAAGACTCCATGAAAGATATGCAAAGGTTCAAATCTGGATGAGAGGAAACTGCATGTCAACAGTGCTCCTTCTAGCGCCAGAAATGTTAATGGTGCTGGACTCGCCAACATGTCAAGGGGATCTCCCCAGTAAGAAGTCATAATTAGACCTTAGACAATTTGGTGTATGAGTCCCAGCAGTGGGTTGTAAGGTAATGTCTTGACAACAATGTTGCACCAAGGCAAGTAAGATAACTTTGTCAGTAGCAAGGGTGTGACTGATTCAGTGAGTCAAGGAATTATTATGAGAGGTTCCAACACTTCAAGGGGAGAGGAAGGTGAAGGTGAGTTCCAGGTAGAAAGGAATCAGTGCCAACTCAGTTAGGAATACAAACCACAAAGGACATGCACAGCTTCCGGTAGAGCAGTCGACATAGATGCGACAGTCCCAACTTACAAGGTAAGATAACACGAACAACACTCACGGATCAGTGCGAGACGATTGTGACTGTTGATATAACAAGGTTCAGAGAAAGGTCTGTCTGATGTTTGGTAGAGAAGTTCACATGGACAGTGACAACATTAACAAGAATATTCATATAATTGCATAAAAATTAGTTCATATACAAGTATGTAAGTTAAAAAACAAATATCATTAAGGAAATCAGAGCAGTCCAACTACCATAACAACATATGCATTAAAATGTGCTGCCTTTTATTATATAAAGAAGTGTAAGTCACAATCATACGATACATAATGTAAACCTGCTAGCCCCATCAATGGAACGTTATGACCACATCCGCCTGCTCCTCCAAAGAGATGTACTAGCTCCGCGCAGTGGAGAAGCTAAGGCACATTACAATACTGTCCAAGCTTACTTCAAGATAATATTAGTAGAAGCTTGGATAACCAAAAGACTTTACAATGAGTTATGAGGGACTATTTAGAGCAAAGGGTGGGGTGACCATTGACATTCCCCTTTGTGACAGTTCAACTACTATTGGCTTATTGGGGCCTAACCCAGGTTCAGAGTTAAGTTAGCCAAAGTAATCCTAGTACTACTAGCCCTTTTGGCAATAGTTCATGGAGCATGGACTGAGGTCTCACTCAAAGTAGTATGGGAGGCTGCTAGAACTAGGTTTCCGCACCCTAGAGATGTCTTATGAGTTCAAGTGGTCCGCGGTTTGACCCTGCTTGCAAGTTGCTTCATGCACCGTCCTGTACCTCACAACCTGATATACTATCTTTGTGCAACCCAACTTGGGGGCCAAATGTTGCGCTTCTACATTATTAACCAAGAACTTACTGGTATTCCAATGTTAGTTGATTATTTTAGCCTACTTCCATGCTTTAAGTTATACTTAACAACATAAACCATTCATATAGGTGCACACAGTAAATAAACAATATATTTGAAAATTATATCTAACATGCATTAACCCAAGAAGAGATACATAGAATTATGATAAAACTTCTCTTTATTAGTTATTTCTCTGGTTACAAAATCGACTCCACCCTGCGCACTTAGCTATAGGGGTCCGCGCACTTAGCTACAGACTCCTAGGCCTCTGCGCACTTAGCTATAGAGCCTTCTCCCACTCTATGACCCAAAAACACACTTCACCTTACTTCCTTAGCCTCTCTTCCTATCTCTCTACTTCCTCCCTTTTACTCTTAGAGCCTCACTCTATTTATACAATCCCATGGTCCGTGGACCATGGGTAGGTCTATCCAACTGACATTACATTACAAAACTAGGGCGGACAACCCTGTGACTCTATCATACTTTCGCACTTTGCGCCCGCAATTCGTGGAGCTTTACAATAAGATTGGGTCAAAACTTGGGCTTTGAGCCCCAAAACATGCCTTGGGGGGGATTCCATGCCTAATAGGCCCCCAACACAACAGCGTGACTTGCCCTCAAGTCACTCTGTCGGCACAACGATATTTGCGTGGAGTCCCTCCAACTATTCTTGAACTGTGCAAAAGTCAGCAATGCACTGAGCTGCTGCTTACTGGATCTTCTGTATGCACTGTTCTGAGACCTCTGTGTCTGGGGTGCTTCTCTCCATCAATGTGTGAATCCCCTATATGTGTGCGAGCTTACCTTTGATGTCTGCTATGATGGTGAAGGCCTCGTCGATCCAAGGCTAGACGCATGGTTTTAGTTCTTCCTCCTTACGTCATGCCACATCCACCTACTCCTTCAATGATTTAGCCTACTGCATCCTCGCAAACCACTGAGTGAGGAGCACTTTCTGTGTAGTTCCTTAGACATTATCATACTACTGTTGGAGTTCTCACGCCTATGTCTCTAGGTGCTGGATGTTGGGGTCCTCCTGCAGAGTTGTGAGGAGTTCAAGTGATTCTTCCAACATGCTGGTGCAGTCTCTCACTACACCTTCGATTTCCTCCAATCCCGCTATGATAGCGTTAGCGCGCTATTCTCTGACTTCCAAGGGAGTGGATGGCTACGCCCTTAATCACAGCTCAACGATCTGAAGATTTAGCTGCAGCTGAACCTTTTTCATTTCCTCCCTGGCCTGGCAGACTCCAGCTGCTAACCTATGGATCTGCACCTCCACTGGTATATCCGCTGGGATGGCCAACTCTGGGATGCTTTGGCAAACATCATTTATCACCTGCACCAACTGTTGATTTTGTGACACCTATTAGCTCTACTATGCAATGTTGACTTGTTAATGTCGGAGAGAAGCATGGTCTGTTGGTCTGTGTCCAAAAGAGGGCTCAGCTTTGGTCATTCCCCCTTTTCTTCCTACCCCGTTTACCCTCCTCTATCTTCATTTCCCTATTTTCTTCCTAAACCCAACAAAATAGTCCCTTTGGCCTTAAGACCCAAGCACAAAACCAAAAACCCACCATAGAACCTCACCAATATGACCTCACATGCTCACAAACCCCTCACTGACCCCCATTATTGATCAGTCCCGGCCAATCCAATGGCTCTCATCGAGCCTGATAAAGTGACCCGCTTGATCATTTCCCACTGTCTGATCATCTCCATAAAGATCCGACGACATTCGCTCTCATCACACTAGCAACTTAATCGAACGTTAGCACGCGATGAGAGCGATTTTTCTCTGTCATCTGCTACTACGTGTCTATTGCTGAATGGAATTGTGCAACCTAGGGAATTTACCACCTAGGGCCTGAAAGCGGTGCGATAAATACCATTTACTGCCCAATCAACCTACTGCACCCGTTAAAAGACCGTGCAGTTTCGCTTCCTGATGACCATCCGATCTGTCTACTAAATATTTGATGGCCCCAAATCACCCCACTCTTGCCTCGGTCGGTAGGCTCCGCCGAGCCATCTCTACCGTCCATTTTCCTGATCCGACAGTTATCCTTCCCTCTCATCGTGACTGTTTGTTTGCCCATGCATTCCACATCCTTGACCACTCTGTTGCCCGAAGAAGGAGATGACCAGCTCTACCAAGTACTAGTCACAGTCCGTCCCGAACAACCATATTTAATAGAAGACATGGCAAAAGGGGAAAAGGATGCAGCATGACCCTATAATTGAATTTATTAGTTATGGACTCCACAGGTACGAGCACTCCAATAGCCTAGAAGGACAACACAACACCTGAATAGATTGGATTCATCCACTGAAGCAAGCAAACATGTTTAGAGACTCCATTAGGTAGTTAAATGCGGTTGGTGATCAATTATGACCCCTCCATACCGAAATGGCTGAGTGCCATAGTAATGTAAATATATAAATACCTAGAAGAAAGATGTAATCAGGGTTGGCATTTGATGTAAGGTTCAACTTCTAGATACTGTAGATACTTTTCACTTGCAGCATCTCGTCTTCATTTTTAGCTAATATAAGCTTCTGTTGTTGTTAACTTCTCACTTTCCATTTCCCTCTGTTCCAAGCTTGTACCTGATATGTTGTGTTCTTGAGCTCTTGATGTTTAGCACTAGATAACTTTCATCTTATCTCTGTGTTAGAATCTTTTATGCATCATTGAATAGGTTTCTCAGTTTTTCTTTCTATCTAATGCAAGAGAGCTGTCATCCTGTCTGTGCATTAGTAGATTAGATTTACAGGTTTCTTCACTAGTTGTAGCTAGCCATCACATGGTCTTGTGCATCTGCTGGTGTGGTTAATATTCTCCATATCCACCCAATATCTAAACTGTGAGCATTTGGTGCTCTAAAGCCTTGTAGTCTGAGGGTGTTCACACATGTCTAGAGTGAAACAAAGTAGAAGTGGTTATTTGGCTTGAACAAACCATCATTCCTTCCATTAAACCTACAACAATATTTGAATTTATATGTTACCAGACATCTCCAAGCTACAACCTAGGAGAGTTTCTTGGAATCCTAACATAATTGGTGTCGTTTCTGAGGAGAGGAGATTGAAGCTTAGCTTCCCCGGGAGAATGACACAGATCCAACTTTGATGATAGTCAAAGTCTAGACACATTTTTGGTTGTAATCATCTATCTGGTGACTCTACTAGAGGCCGAACCTCTTGGCGATTCCACATTACAGTTCTGGCTTAGTTTGTGAGACATACTCGGAGAAATCCTCAAAAATCACTAGTTGACCTAGTGCCTGACCCTAAGAAGATTGTCAAGCAGAGAAAGACATCACAAAAAGGAGCATCAGGATCAGGTAAGCCTAAACAATCTTATGTATCTCTGCAGGAAAGGCTTATAACTAAGCATTCATATGTTGAAAATATAGAGCCTAGCACTATTAGTGAAGAAATACTCTCAGAGGTCCATAAAGCTCCTTGTTCAATAAGTTCCCCTTTGGATCTCAATCCAAAGAAAGCCCCCCTTCCAGTCCATCATACTCCTTTAGCCCTGTCAGTCATTTCTCAACACCCTACCTTTCAAGCTGCTAATACCCCTCCATCTACCCTAGTCATGGTAGGCCCACAAGCACCTACCAAAAGAATCATAGCTGCTAGGTATGGACCCTTGCTCCTACCTATTCCTTTAAATGGCATGCCTGTAGGAGAGTATCATAAATACATGCCTATGTTCACTGGTACAGAGGGAGTAACAGCTGAAGAACACCTTGAGTCTTTTTATAGCTATGCTAATATCCTAGATATTAGTGAAAATGATGTGTGGATGAGAATGTTTGTCTAAGGCCTTCATGGAGAGGCTAGAAAGTGGTTCAGAGAGCTGACCCCTAGGTTTATAGCAGACATTGAAGCATTAGATGATGTGTTTTTAAAGCACTGGGGAGATAAGAAAGACCTGCTATTACCATATTGAGTTTGGCAACCTCAAGAGGGAAAATGGGGAGTCATTGTCGAATTTCAATAAAAGATTCAATCGTATGTATAACAAGATACCAGCTAAAGTGAAGCCTATCCCCACCTCTGCTAAACTCACCTATGCTAATGCTTTTGTTTCTGATTTCTGCCTGCTATTAAGAGAAAGAAGATGTGCCACTCTAGCTGAAATGCAAGATGCAACCTTAGAGGTAGAATCCATTATCATGGCTGCAGAAAAGCTCAAAGGTCATGCTGATAGAAGGAGGCAGAGAGGTGAGGCTTCCTCCTCTTCTTTGTCTTCAGAATCTAAGATAGACAAAATCACTAAAATGATTGAGTCATTGGCTGCTGAAATATCCAAACTAAAGGTTGAACAAAGTTCTAGGAAAGCAAGGCTTCCTAATACATTTTCTCCTAGAAATCCTAATCCATTCAGAAGTGCAAATGAACAATTGCAGATCATTCAAAGAGGCAAAGAGGCCAGTGAAGAAAAAAGGGTTAAGGCTCCTTTCTAGAATGTAGTCATGGAGGAGGAGCAACTTGATGAAGAGGATGAGATTCACTGCATGGAAGATAAGGGCAATGCTGCCTTTTTGACATTAGTTGCATATGAGGAGTCATTACTCAGGGGCTAGACCAGTTTAGTGTGGGACAGAGAAGTTGTTCTATATATTGAAGACAAGCAAAGATATAATTTGAGGTCAAGAATGAGTAATGTCAAAGAGAATCCTACCCAAAGAGCTATTATCCCCATAGAGAAACAGATCAACAAACAGAAGAGACCAACAACTGATCCCATCATCCTCAAAGCACTAGCTAAAGAGGTAAGAGGCCCTGACAAGTTCCCTTCCCCTTTTAGTTTTGAATCAGAAGTCCAGAAGCTAAAAATATCTGTACCTCTGATAGAACTTGTAAAGAGTGAGGCCTTTAGAAAGCCCATCCTTGATGCCCTTGAGTTGAAAGCCACACAAGGATCCACTGATTATGTGAATTTACAAGATGATAAGCCTATTGTTGTGTTGAGCCTAATGACCGAACCTGCTGATGATGATTCCCCATCGTTTTATGTCTCTCTAACCATTCATGACAAAGTCCTCCACAACTGCCTACTAGACACAGGCGCCAACGATAATCTAATGTCCAAAGCTGTCATGGAAGAGTTAGGCCTTGACATCACTAGACCCTATCATGATTTATTCTCTTTTGATTGAAGAAAGGTGAAATGTCTGGGGTTAATCAAAGACTTAGCTATCACCCTAACTCAGCTGCCTATGAAGAGCATGATGGTGGATATTGTGGTAACAAAATGTTGCCCCGAAGTTTGGCATGCTACTTTCTAGAGGGTGGATTAAAAGGTTGGGTGGGACATTGCAAAATGATTTATCTTATGCCACTGTCCCAGTTTTTGGAGGAGAAAGTAGAAGACTATATAGGGAAGCCCAACTAGCCTATATCATTAGTAATGAGAAGAACCCCACTAATCATCCCATTTACGTTGTGGACACTGATTTTGGAGCATGCATTCTCCAAATTAAAGAATCCTAGAGGGCCTTGGTGCAGATCAAGAAACCAGTATGCCAGGTCAATGAAGAGGAAGGGACACAAGTTTGGGATATGTTCTTTGATGGAGCATGTTGAAAATAAACTGCAGGAGCAGGAGTGGTGTTGGTGTCTCCAAAGCAAGAAATCACTCATCTATCTTTCAAACTAACTTTTTAGGTCACCAACAACATAGCAGAATATGAAGCTCAGATATTGGGCTTAAATGCTGCTAAAGGCAAAGGAGTCAGAGATATAAAGGTGTTTGGAGATGTTGATCTCATCATTCAACAAGTGAACAAAACCTTCCAAGAAAGGCACCTGAGGCTGAAGGCATACAGAGATGAGGTATGGGGACTCAAAGAATCTTTTGACAACTTTTGTATCTCATATATTCCTAGAGTCAAAAATCAGCTTGCTAATTCCCTTGCTATATGTGCCAGCATGTTCATCCCTCCCATGCCCCCTAAATTGGTTTATGAAGTCTAAGTAAAATATAGACCATCATTGCCTGATAATGTCCAACACTGGAAGGTATTTGAGGATGATGATGAAGTAAATAGGTTCCTACAAGTCATTGATGAATTCTCTAAAATGCAAATTGATCAAGAGAATGAAACCTTGGAGGAAAGTCCCCAACCCCAACTAAAGAATAGAATTGGCCAAGACAATATTTTTCAACTGCCTAGCAATCATATGCCAAAAGGGCTAGTGCCTCTAGAGAAGATGTTTGACCATAATGATATGCCTCATAACATTGCCCAAAAAGAAGATCAGTCTGCAGTCCATAGGCATAATATAAGGAGTCCAGATCATCCAAAATATATAAATTTGTCCACCCATTTGTCTATTGCCCAAAGTTCTGAGTACTGCACCTTAATGAAGCAATTTGTTGATGTCTTTGCCTGGGAATACAGTGACCTCAAAACTTATCACAAAAAATATCATCCAGCACAAGATCCCATTGGAGAGAGACACCATTCCTTTCAAGTAGAAGCTGAGACCTATAAATTCTTTGCTCCTCCCTCTAATTGAAAAGGAAATCAAGAAGTTGTTGGTTGCCAAAATCATAGTTCCTTTGAAGTATTCAAAATAGGTAGCCAACTTGGCAGTGGTGAGGAAGAAAAGTGGAGAAATCAGACAATGTGTTGATTTCAGGAAAAGGACAATTATCCTCTGCCCAAAATGGAGCATTTGTTACAGAAGGTCTCAGGAGCCAAAGTGATGTCTTTCCTGGATGGATTTTTGGGGTATAACCAGGTTGTTGTACATCCAAATGACCAGGAAAATACTGCTTTCACCACTCCTTGGGGCACATTCATGTACTATAAGATGCCTTTTGGGTTGATGAATGCTGGAGCCACCTTTCAGAGAGCTATGGATATAGCATTTGTAGGTGAGGAGGATAAATTTGTTCTTATCTACCTAGATGACATAATAGTATACTTCAGCAGTCATCAACATCATTTGCAGCATTTGAAGAAGGTGTTTCTGAAGTGCAGGAGGTTTGGGATATTAGTGAATCTTGAGAAGTCACAATTTTCTCTAGAAGAGGGCAAACTATTAGGACACATTGCTTCTGCTGTAGGTGTCAAAATTGACCCAGAAAGAGTGAAAGAAATACAGACCCTATTTGTCCCAAGATCAAAGAAGGACATCCAATCCTTTCTGGGAAAAATAAATTTTGTAAGCAGGTTTATTCCTAATTTTGCAGAATTGGTAAAACATATCACCTCCATGCTGAAAAATGGATTAGAGGTCAAGTGGACTGATGCAGCAAGAAGGTCTTTTGAAGACATCCAAAGAGCTATTATGGAAGCTCCCACTTTGATCAACCCAGATTATAACAAGGAATTCCATATCTTCTCCTTTGCTTTCGGTGACACCCTTGCAACAATTTTATTGCAGAAATATGATGAAGGTTCAGAGCATCCAGTAGAATTCTTCAGCAAAATCTTAAGGGATGCTGAACTAAGTTATGACATCATCAAAAAACAGGTATATGCTCTTATCAAATATTTAAAATCTCTTTGAGTATACATTTTTCACTGCAAGGTGATTGCATATGTGCCCTCTGCTTCAGTAAAAAATATCCTAGCGTAGCTAGATGTTGATGGAAGAAGGGCTAAATGGATTGCAAAGCTCATTAAATTCAACATAGAATTGAAGCCCACCAAGCTTGTCAGAGGTTAGGGAGTTTCCAAGCTAATTGATAAAGAAAATTGCAGGGTGCTGGACATGAATTGGATAAGCACAATTTTAGAGGGTGGATAGACAGAGGAAGCAACAATAGGACATGACCAATTGTTGGCTAAAAATCTAGCTTCTTGTGAATGGTATTCTATAATAGCTCAATTTTTTCTGAAACTAGAAGTTCCTCTAGGTCATAGTTCAAGACAAACTAGGAATGTTAAGCTCAGGGCATCCAAGTTCTGTATTCATGAAAATTTTCTCTTTTGGAGGGAGCCATCTAGAACCCTTTTGAGATGTCTAAACAAGGAACAATCTATGAAGGTCATGCATCAGTTCCATTCCAACATCTGTGGAGGACATCACTATTGGAAAACCACGGCCCACAAAATCCTCAGAGCTGGGTATTACTGGCCCACTTTTTTTTCTGAGGTCTTTTCATTTGTAAAATTTTGTGATAGGTACCAGAGGTTTGAAGGAAAACAACAGTTGAAATCTTTACCCTTGAAGCCCATGCATGCTAGTGGCCCTTTCCAGCTGTGGGGTTTGGATTTCATAGGAGAAATTAATCCACATTCTAGTGGCCAACACAGATGGATCTTAGTAGCCACTGACTACTTCACTAAATGGATTGAGGCCATCCCTACTAGGAAAGTTGATCACCATGTGGTCATGAAGTTCTTGACATAAAACATCTTCACCAGGTTTGGCTATCCACACAAATTGATTATAGACAATGCAACAACCTTCAGGGCAAAAGATTTGGGGGACATGTGTGACTCAATGGGTATTAAGCTTGTGCATTCCACCTCATATTACCCTCAAGCTAATGGTTTAGTAGAATCATCCAACAAGAGCCTGAGAAGGACAATCAAAAAGCTGCTGGAAGACAACAAAAGGAACTGGGATTCCAAGCTGAAGTTTACATTGTGGGCTGATAGGGTGACCACTAAGAAGTCCACAGGGAATTCTTCATTAAAGTTGGTGTATGGCAATGAGGCTGTATTCCAAATCTAGTTGACCCTCCTTGTGGCCAATTTCTTATAGGAAGAGAAAACTGAGGAAAATGACATGGAAAAAAGAATTAGTGACTTGGCTGAAGTACATCAGATTCAATTGATTGAAAGGTCTTTAGCTCATCAAAAGAGAATTAAGGAGGCCTTTGCTGGAATGGCAAAGATGGAAAATTTTCAAGTTGGAGACTTGGTTCTTAAATGGGATACACTGAAGGAAAAGAAAGGCAATCATGGGAGGTTCGATGCTCTGTGGACTATACCTTTTGTCATTTCTCAGATCTAGGGGAACAACGCTTTCATGCTGCAAAGTATGGAAGGAGAAATAGTTTTTGATGGCCCAGTTAATGGGTGGTTTTTGAAAATTTATGTTAATTAAGGCCTTCAGGCCTCAGTATTGTAAATATGTTATTTTTACAAGTTTTAGTGAAGGCTTAGTTAGGCTCCATGCCCAATGGAACACTAGGAAAGACTGCTGATCTTATTTTTGTATGAAAGGCAGTGGTCTACAGTTCTTGAAACCTCGCAGGGAGGATTTCATCCCCAGAAGGAGCCAGTTTTAGCTCTGCTATGTAGTGCTGACTTGTTAATGTCAGAGAGAGGCATGGTTTGTTGGTATGTGTCCAAAAGAGGGCTCACCTTTGGTCATTCCCCCTTTTCTTCCTACCTCGTTTACCCTCCTCTATCTTCATTTCCTTATTTTACTTCCTAAACTTGACAAAATAGTCCCTTTGGCCTTAAGCCCCAAGCAAAAAACCACAAACCCACCATAGAACCTCACCAATATGACCTTGCATGCTCATAAACCCCTCACTGAACCCTCGCCATTGATCAATCCCTACCAATCCAATAGCTCTCATCCAGCCCGATAAAGTGACCCACTCGATCATTTCCCATTGTTCGATCATCTCCATAAAGATCCAGTGACATTCACTCTCATCGCGTGAACAACTTAATCGAATGTTAACACACAATGAGAGTGGTTTTCCTCTCTCATCTACCGCTATGTGTCGATTGCTGAATGGAATCGTGTGACCTCGGGCATTTACTGCCTAAGGCTCGAAAGTGGTGCGATAAATACCATTTACTGCCTGACCAACCCACTGCGCCCGTTAAACGACTGTGTAGTTTCACTTCCCGATGACCGTCTAATCTATCCGCTAAAGATTTAACAGCCCTAAATCACCCCACTGTCACCTTGGTCGGCCTTCGCCGAGCCATCTCCGCTGTCCATTTTCCTCATCTGATGGTTATCCTTCCCTCTCGTCCCAACTATCTGTTTGCCCATGCATTCCATGTCCTTGACCACTCTGTTGCCCAAAGAAGGAGATGACCAAATCTGCCGAGTACCAGTCATAGTCAGTCCCCAACAAGCATAGCCAAAGGGGAAAAGGACGCAACACGACCCTGTAATTGAATTTATCAGTTATGGACTCCACAAGTACGAGCACTCCAACAACTTAGAAGGATAGCACAACACCTGAACAGATCAGATTCATCCACTGAATCAAGGAAACCCATTCAAAGACTCCATCAGGTAGTTAAATGCAGTTGGTGGTCAATTATGACCCCTCCATACCTAAATGGCTGCGTGCCATAGTAATGTAAATCTATAAATACCCAGAAGCAAGATGTAATCAGGGTTGGTATTTGATGTAAGGTTCAACTTCTGGAGACTGTAGATATTTTGTCACTTGCAGCATCTCGTCTTCATTTTGAACTAATACAAACTTCTTTTGCTATTAACTGTTCAGTTTCCATTTCCCTCAGTTCCAAGCTTGTACCTGATATGTTGTGTTCTTGAGCTCTTGATGTTTAGCACTAGATAACTGTCATCTTATCTCTGTGTTAGAATCTTGTATGCATAATTGAATAGGTTGCTCAAGTTTCTTTCTATCTAATGCAAGAGAGCTGTCATCCTATCTGTGCATTAGTAGATTAGATTTACAGGTTTCTTTACTAGTTGTGGTCGGCCATCACATGGTCTTGTGCATATGCTGGTGTGGTTAGTATTCTCCATATCCACCCAATATCTAAACTGTGAGCATTTGGTGGTCTAAAGCCTTGTAGTCTGAGGGTGTTCACACATGTCTGGAGTGAAACAAAGTAGAAGTGGTTATCTGGCTTGAACAAACCATCATTCGTTCCATTAAACCTGCAACAATAGTTGAATTTATATGTTACCAGGCATCTCTGAGCTACAACCTAGGAGAGTTTCTTGGAATCCTAATAACACCAATTCGTCACACTGCAAGATGAGTTGTTCCATATTCATCTTCTTCTCACTAAGGACTTGGAGCGCACGACTCTCCCTAGCGCGCAACTTTGCCGTTATCCCATCGGGCAATAGACATAATGTCTTGCATGGAAGGGCAACTAGATTCACACCGAGACCTTTCATCATGCTAACCAAAAGCCTATCGGCCTCATTTGATGTCACTATAGCCCCTTCCAACAACACTGTTGTGCTCGTCATCCGTGTGCACAACATATGTTCTGTTATCGTGGATCCGACTGCGAGGTTGGTCGAAAGGGTACCAACTTGAGGAGGGCACGCTTGTAAGTCCTACAACTGCATTCTGAGGGCCCCCAACATAGTCGGTGCTCCTACATGAAATCGTGGAGAGCCTCATTTGTGACATCACACACCGTCTTACCAATGTCATACAGATCACCCTTGGTTAGGGTGATCGGGTTGATGGACAATTTCGAGGCCTTGACTTTCTTCCTCGATCTTTCTCACTCTTCTGGGTGTTAGTGCTTCAACTGTGTGGACGTGGTTCGTGGTCTGCACCTCCTTCTTTTGTTTCTTCTTCCTCTACTGCCTGCTCGTGTGAAGGCATTATTTGGCCCTCGGCCACCGTTGCGGCTACTTCCTGTGCTGCTACTACTGCTGTCGCCTTTTCCTACTCGGCTACTTTCTATGTTGCTTCCCTCACTGCCTACACTTCGAATGTTGTTGTTTCCTTCCATCGTTTTTTGGCCAGCTATGCGATGTGCAGCTTGGCATTGTTTTTATTCTTTTGCGCTACCAACCTCTCGAGTTCTGCAATGTCTGGGGTGTGCCATTTCGGAGGCCATGCCTTCAAGACATTGAAAATGGCGTCGTCAGTGGCTACAAAGGGTAGCTTTGTCCATTGCTTTGTCGGATCCTTGTGTGCCCTGATATATATGTTATGCATGTCTACCTTAAATTCTACAAAAATTTGTAGACTGTTGTAAACCTTGGGTAATAAACGTGGCTTATGGTTGATCCACATTTGGATGTTCATCTCCATGAGCACCCAGAAGATCTTGTTGTCGTGTATCCTTGTAGCATCCTTCGTAGCCTAGAGCGAAGCGTACTTCATGGCCTGCAGTAAATATCTGTCAATTATGGGGAATTGCCTGTCCTCCGACAATTCCCTTGCTACGAGCACTATGGACAACAACAACCATGCATAGTGGAAGGTTTTACCCTGCTTCTAGGCTTCACGACAGTTCTCTAAAAATTCTATGTAGAGGAATTCAGACTAGTTAAACTGGACCTCCTCTGCACACTGCTCGGCCAGTTCAAACACCGACGCAGGTACCTCGTCTGCGTGGCACTTGCGCATAACTTTTCCTGTGAGGATTTGGGTTGCCACACGTACTGCTTTTTCCTTGATGCTGGAGATGGCGTAACCCCTCTTCCCCTTTTCGAGCTTGTACTTCTTCTTCATGGCCTCTGCGATGGCCAAATCATTGCCATTTCCTTCCGATATGGCTGTGGTGTCATCTCCTTTGTATGGAAGCTGAGAGCCATGATGAATTATGTCCGCCATGATGTGAATAGGCTCCTCCATCCATAAACACCCATCATGCACCAGGTAGAGAAGCTAACTGATGATGAAAATGGTTATTGGGGTGCTGTGGAAATACGAAACCCAGAGTAGGTTCAACAGCTTGGAATTTTCCACTCCTTGCAACCATTTTCGCGGCTCTAATGCTGTCACCACCTCCGCGGTGTTCTGCTTCATGAGGTTTTTCGTCTCTAGGTGAGGGAACTTCTCCTAGTTAGTGAGGTCCCAATCTTTGAATTTCATGCTTGGCACTCGGCGCAAGTACGTGTCTTCAAACATAATGCCATCTGGGAGGAGTGGGGTCTGGAGCGAGCTCTTCGTCTCATCCAGGTCCATGGGCACTTTGGCCTTCCCTTTTCGTGGGGGGGAATAGGTGGGTAGTTTTGTCACATAGTGCTTAGGCTGAGTATATACCTTCATGCTTTCATCTTCTTCTTCTACAATGGTAAGATCCTACAATTCTTCTTCTTCTTCATCTGTTTCTGTAGTGACAACTTTCCCTTTCTCCTCCATCGATAGTTTGCTGCGTAGAAAGTTCTGCGGGGACATGCATACAGGAGCCATTGCTTATTTATCCTTCTTGGGTCTTGGCATATGCAGTGATTTTGGGATCTCTACCACAATCCCGACACCTTCTGGAACATCCCCCACAGTTAGGGCCTGCGCAGCCTTGCCGGCGGTCACCTCTGCTATCTGCATACCATCCTTAGTTGTCGTCATTCTAGTTATGTAGCAACTTATCACTCGTGAATTCAGGTGCTTAATCAATGCTTGACTCACAATACTCAGGGCTCTGCTGAATCGCTCAATTCGTAAATGACCAAATGTTGTTTATTGGGCAACCTTTTGTATTTTATAGAGCTTTTTGAATTCAAATTCGACCGTTCCCCCCAATTTCGGTTCATTAATGCTTTCTTGGTGGCAGATTTTCCTAAATCTTGCCCATAAATTGCGTCTTAAATTCCTGTCGCCCACTCCATTTGGCCTCAAGTCGAGCATCCCATCATAAATAGTGACTTCAACGGTCACTTTCTAGCCAACTCGTGCAGCAGTGCAGCCCCCATGCGCAGTCGCAGATGTTGTGACTCTTTGCTTTTGCGTACAGCTCCAACATTGCACAGCTCCCGGCAATAGAACCATTTGTTGGCTTATTGGGGCCTGACCCAGGTTCAGAGTTAAGTTAGCCAAACAAATCCCAATACTACTGGCCCTTTTGGCAATAGTCCATGGAGCGTAGACTGAGGTCTCACCCAAAGTAGTATGGGAGGGTGCTAGAACCAGGTTTCCGCACCCTAGAGATGTCTGATGAGTTCAAGTGGTCCGTGGTTTGACCTTGCGTGTAAGTCACTTCGCACATAGTATTGTACCTCACAACCTAATATACTATCTTTGCATAGCCCAACTCGGGGGCTGAACATTGCACTTCTGCATTATTACCGAAGACCTTACTGGTATTCCAATGTTAGTTGATTATTTTAGCCTACTTGTGTGCTTTAAGTTATACTTAATAACGTAACGCATTCATACAGGTGCTCACAGTAAATAAACAATATATTTGCAAATTATATCAAACATGCATTAACCCAAGAATAGATACACAGAATTATGAAGTTCCAATTAGAGCCCAGACCATTTGGTGTAGGAGTCCCAAAAGTGGGTCGTAAGGACCTTGACCGCAATGTCGCATAGAGGCAAGTAAGATAACTTTGTTAGTAGCAAGCGTGTGACCGATGGAATGAGTTAAGGAATGATTATGAGAGGTTCCAAGGGGAGATGAAGGTGAAGGTGAGTTCTAGGTAGAAAGGGATCAGTTCCAACTCGACTAGGAACACAAAACACAAAGGACATGCATAGTTTCTGGCAGAGCAATCGACACAGATGCGACAGTCCCAACATACAAGGTAAGATAACACAAAAAACACTCATGGATCAGTTAGAGATGATTATGACTATTGATATAACAAGGTTCAAGAAAGGTTTGTCTGATGTTCGACAGAGCAGTTGGCAGGGACAGTGACAACATTAACAACATATGCAACACATTAACAACAAGATTCATATAATTGCATAAAAATTAGTTCATATACAAGTACGTAAGTTAAAAACATATATCATTAAGGAAATCGGAGCAGTCCAACTACAATAACAACATATGCATGAAAATGTGATATCTTTTATTATATAAAGAAGTGTAAGTCACAATCATATAGTACACCATGTAAACCTACTAGCCCCATCAATGGAATGTTACAGCCACATCCGCCCGATCCTCCAAAGAGATGTACTAGCTCCGTGTAGCGGAGAAGCTAAGGAGAATTACAATACTGTCCAAGCCTTTTTCAAGATAATCTTAGTAGAAGCCTAGCTGACCAAAAGCCTTTACAATGAGTTATGAGGGAATATTTATAGCGAAGGGTGGGTAGGCCATTGACATTCCCCTTTGTGACAGTTCAACTACTGTTGGCTTATTAGGGCCTGACCCAGGTTCAGATTTAAGTTAACCAAACAAATCCCAGTACTACTGGCCCTTTCGGCAACAGTCTGCGAAGTGCAGATTGAGGTCTCACTCGAAGCAGTATGGGAGGGTGCTAGAACTAGGTTTCCACACCCTGGAGATGTATGATGAGTTTAAGTGGTGCACCATTTGACCCTCGCACAAGTCCCGTACCTCATAACCTGATATACTGTCTTTGCCCAGCCCAAATCAGGGGCCGAATGTTGTGATTTTGCATTATTACCCAAGGCCTTACTGGTATTCCAATGTTAGTTGATTATTGGACTATCTGTACAGCTTCGTGTTCTTCCTGAATTGCAGCTTCAACACATGCAACTCCATCTTTGTTCCATCTAATGCCTTCGTGCGATCTTCATGTCACTTCGTCACTCCATAGCCTGAGCCTCAAAAGTTTCTTTCATTAATAGTGGATCTTCTTGATCTTTCAACTTTTCTCTGCCTATATGTTTTCAACAACCTTCCTCTTGCATTCATTGTGTTCACTGCATTCATTGCATTCGCTGCATTTGCTACATTCAGTATGCTGCTTTCAGCTTCTATTCATGATGCTGCTACTTGATGTCCTTGTCCATGAACAACTTTATGTCTTCGTGGGTAGGTAAGCTCATGGACACTTGATCGACCGCATCCCCAAGTGTGCTTTGAACAGTGCCTTCATATCTTCTCTCTTGGAAACCATTGTACCTGTACTTCTAAGAGGCAGATGAACACTTGTGATACCTGGAGACATGGAAACACTCGTAGAAAGAAATCTGTCAGTCGAAAACCAAAATGAACATGAGAACTGACTTGCAACATACCTGGGTGAATGATCATGAAGGTTGCACAATTTCGGTCAGGAGGCTGAGTGACTGGCTGCCAGAATTGCTCAAAAGACAGTCTGGACTAGCTTCTGGATCTGTGAAATGCACAATCTAGTTGGACAGTTGGCTACTGGGATTGTGAAATGCTCAATTCCAGCTGGGAAAGACTACTAGTGCAGGGATATATTTGGGAAAAATTTTGAGCCAAACAATCACTGTCCTCTAGAAATGCACAAAAGAGTCCTGGAGGCTAGTGCTGGACAAGAGTGCATAAATCTAGAGAGGAAGGTGAGCCTTCCTTTCCCATATTGCGGAATGCAGCCTTGGTGAAGGCAGAGCCTGGGCCAAGGTTGGCTTGACTTGCTGATGGGCAATTGAAAGCAAGTAAGTCAATGAATGCATGGAATCACTAAGTGATAGAAGAAGAGATTAACAGTGCATGCAAAGCATGAATGAAAGATTCAACAAATAGATCAACATGTATGTAACACATATTTCATTAAATTTGGAAATATTTTATTACAAGGACAATGACTAGAATTGAGATCTTTGGTTATTTTGTAATAGATCCACCATTTAATTCCAAATTTAATGAAGTATGTGTTATGTGAGTGAGGTAGTTCGCTGGTTGGGTGAACTTCTGTGCAAAATAGTTTCATGCATGTGACAATAGTGAGATAGCAACGAAAACTGAAATAGAGCCAGGACAAACTAGTATACATGTAAATGAAAACAAGCATTCGATGAAATAAAACAAACAATACTCCCACAAGCGAAAACACAAAATACAACAAAAATGCAGCACAAGGCATGGGAAGCGAGATTACCCAAAACAACTGAGCTAAATGTGCCAACTGCTCCTAGATGTCATGTGGGATGTTAGAGCTACAAGGTTAATGTGGGGAATGAGATCTGCAACTTTCGGTTGATGAGTTTTTATAACACCGAGGTTGTGACGCGCATGCCAAAAATCTAGGGTAAGCGACACTTGGTGGGAGGTTTTTGAATTTATCCTTGCATGTAACCTCCAACTACTAAACATAGATACCTGAAACAAGGGATGCCTTTGCACGTTGCCTTGGGAGAAGTAGCCCATGAATGCAAGGTAGTTTTGCCCAGTCCTAGAGGGAACCGGTCAACTCAACTACACATGCAAGAGACTGCTCGACTGTTGGAGAAAAATGCACATTTCCGGCTAGGAGCTGTTGAGCAATAAAAAGGGTCTTTTTAACCTCTATTTACCTTACATTAATTATCAATCCAGGTAATATTTGTTATCTCAAGAGTGTACTCAGTATGAGGCAGTCAATTGTCAAGAGTAATGCTAGTGGTATAGTGCTTTCACAAAAGTAAACAAATGCTGGAACCAAACTCTAAATGTAATGGAAAGAAACTGAAATACTTTGTAACTAAATCATTCACTTAAGAAGCTACAACAATCATCAGTCAAGGATGTAGTAATGATAACTCTTTCCTTTGTAAACTGATGCAAACAAAAATCAATTAAAAAGAAGATCTTCAATCTGGGAACTAGACAGTGATAGCTGGTGTTCGCTACAGTTGCAGATCGTTCTATTCACACCAAAGAAAATACTTGAAAGGACAATTCAATTAATAGAAAAAGGAACAACAATTAGTCTATTGAAAAGATCGAACAACAAATATTATAGGAACGAATTAAGCAGCAATCGTAATCTAAAGGAATTGAGTAGCAATATTTAACTAGTAAATGAATTGAACAACAAACCAAGAATGGAATAGCAAGCTTATGTAAGTCTACGAAATATTGAACAGTGAACTAAATCAAATGTAAACACAGAACGAATCTAGAATGATGGAATCAGTAATCTCAGTTTAGCATAATAAATATTAACCACAGTTATAAGGGAACAACAATTGCAGTTGCAATGGAATGGTAATCCGAATGAACAACAATCACAATTATGGGTAAACCATAGCTAAATGAACAACAATACCAATCTGTAAATGAAAAACAATGTTACATAGTAATGTCAATCTGTAAATGAACAACAATGTGATATGATTTTAGAATGAATAACATAACATTTCAGTTGCAAATGATAATCTTACTATTCAAATACAAATTAAATATAACAGAGCCAATAAATGAAATGTCAAGGAATAGTAGATTACTAAATGAAGCAAGGAAAGAAAACCAAACCACACACGACTTGTAATCAGAAAATAATGACATAGGAAGCAAGTGATCCACTAGGGTTAGGCCCTTAGCCACCAGGGACGCACTGCTGCGGTTACTCCAGAATAAAATAACGAAACATCAATGAAGTTTATATATTAATCATAAAAATAGAGTTTCAGTAATCACTCTTTAAAGAGAGTCGATGATCAAAGTTTAGATTGCACATCAAATTCTATAAATCAACAATAATCCCATTTGGGCTTGCAGTGCTATCCCTTTTTATAGTGGTCAGGCGGAAATACCAAAAATACAGATAGCTTTGTAGCGATCCCTCAGGATCAAAGGATCCTGAGGGATTCGCCATATCGTTATTCTTTAGTTATCTCTTCGTCCTCTTGCTCTGATATCGCATTTCTTCTTCCTTTTCATGGCCCATGTGCTTCGATCTCAATTACCTCGTCTGAGTGTGGTTCACTATCAAAGGGATAGTAGTTGGTTTTGTCTTGTCTTTTCCTTTGAAATGGCGATCTTCCATTTTGTTCATTTTATACATAGAAAAAAGGTAATAATTAGTCATTTTACGTTGATCACAAATATCTTTAACTTTATTATAATCCTTCATCATATACCCATCTTAGAATATAAAGAAGTTATGAATTAAAGGAAGAGATAAAGAAATAAGTGGCAATTACATACCTTTTCTATTGCTCAATAGGAGCTGGGCTGCCTGACGAGGAGATTTGTGCAATTTCTAGGTAGAGCAGCTGGTCGTTGTCCATTTTTTACGCAAGTCCTAGGTTGAACAACCTGCTTCTGGTAAAATTTGCACACATCCTGCTAGGTGGGTTGGCTAGCTGGATTGCATAATCCTGGAGCCTAGCAGGTTGTCAGAGAGGATTGCACAATTTTGGAGGGAAGGCTGATTGACCTCCATAAATGCATAATTTTCAAGGGGGCGCTGCTTAGCTTGCAGCTGGACCAAGTCCAGGTGAGAAAACTGTGAAGGGAAAAGATCAAATTGTGATTGACAGGTCACCTTTGAGCAAGAAATACATTGAAGCTTGAGGACTTGACGAAGCAAGGAAACCTGCTATGAAGGTTGGTAGGGGAGGCTCCAAAACAGGCTAAGGAAAAATTTTGGAGGGTGGTTGTAGCCACTACACCACAACCATGGTGAAAATTCCATGTAATAAAAGTTAAAAAACAATAACCACGGATGAATGGGACACTTATTCCAAGCTGAATGTTGGAAAAGACATCCTAGGGGTGTTCATGTGGTTGTTTATGGCTAAGGAAATTGACAAAGGCAATGGCTAAGGCTTTCAAAAGGAAAAATGACATTTTTGGCATAATTGTTTATGAAAATAATGGAAATTAGTAGAAAAAGGAGGTGAAAGGTCACAGGTTGCATGTGAGGAGAAAAATGAAGAAAATAGACGCCTCATTCACAAAAAGACTTTTGAGGATCAACTGGTAACCTTTTGTTAGTTTAGCTTTGGAGCTTTTCCATTGTTCTCTCTCTCATACTCTTTGATACTTAGAGTTTTCTTGGAGCACTTTGGCATTGGAGAAAAAAAGGAAAAGAAGGCAAGAGGAAGAAAGGATCAAGCAAGGAAAGGCATGATCAAGAAGCTATAATAGGCTTCATTATAGGTATCAACTTGAATGTGTATTTCCCTTGCTATATTTTGCATGCATGGTATTCCACGTGGTTCTTTTCCATCATGGAATGGGTTTTTCTAGGTGTAATAGTTTTTTTTCAGCCTAGCCTTTCCATTTTGGGATAGCCATGGTGTGATGGGCTTCTCATGTTTGGTTGAGCTAGATTGCTGGATGGATTTGAAGCTGAGTGAGGTGGATCTCCGAAATGATAGAAAACATGACCTAGTAACCCCTGAACCAGACTGTGGGTTGCAGTAAATTTGGATTTTGTGTTGCCTTAGATGGCCTAAGAATCCTTGCCAATGAATTATATGATATATGGTAAGGCCTAGAGGTGTTTTTCTCTCCATTGGGCCTAGTAATCCCAGGTTTGGGATATGCGGCAAATCCTAGAGAGTTGGTCTTAGTTTAGGGCCTAGTGATCTGGGTTTGGATTGCGGTAAAGCCTGAGAGACTAGGAGGCATGAAAATTCCTCATGGTGTAGGTGGAGAAATCTGGTGGTATCCATGCTTACTTGGCCTAATGATTAGGTGGAGATCATGGTAAATCCTGTTATGATGTTTTCATTGTGTTGGCCTAGTGATCTGGGATGGATTATGGAAAAGACTAATTTCTATTGATGAGGGTGAGGTTGTTTAGCCTCAGTATGCCCTGGTTGATTTCTTTTGGTTTGAGTCCCATATTCATGCTTGGAATATGGCAGAGGGGTGAATGGATGAAGAGAGATTTGGCTCAACCATTCTATGGTCAGGTGGAACGTGGTAGTCCGATTTCTGGTTGGTTGATTGCATTAATTAATGAGAATTTCATTCCCTTTGTTTCTATGTGTAAATGTACTGATGTATATATGGGTTTTGATTGTTGATATGTTTATGGTATTTCTATTCCTATTATAATGGTTATATGTACATTTTGTGACAACAACTATGTATGGCTCTCAACATGTTTTTAATTGTAGTTGAATCGATATGGTATCTATGACCTAATAAGTGCTAAGGAAACAAATGGCATGAGGGAACAATGGTTCATAAATATTCTCAGATAAGTATGAGATCCATACATTTAATTATGTTGTTTACACCTGTAGGTTACATGTCGATGGTATGTTTGACGAAATGCCTGTCATGGCTAGTTGGGGCCTAGTTAAGGTCTTGATAAACTTACTACTTTTGCATAATTGTTCCCATGTAATTTAATTGATTATGAGCTTTCATTCCATTCTGGGTGGTGGCTTGGGCTCCGAGCCTGAAAAAGTGGCTAAAATCCTGGGGTCGCTAGCACAAAACTTGAAAATTTAGTCCATAGTCACTGGTAGGCAGATCTATGAGGGTGATTTTAGGTCTCTGGTCACTCCCTTGCACATAACATGAGAGCGACTATGGCCTAAGAGGTCCAGAACATCTATAGGACCTAGGGACAAGCTGTCTGAGTGGCTGACTTGTCTCTTGAGGGTTCTTTTGATGATGTTGGATGGCTATGTGTGATGTTCCATTGACTCCACTTCCTTAAGGTTACTTAGGAGGTCGAATTTGATCACAGTAGCCTCTCGTCTCATCTTTACCCCATTGGCATAGTTACTTGGGTGGATGTGGGAGGAGGGGGTTACAAAGTGGTATCAGAGCATGGTTCAACTCTCAGACTGGATGGGTTGAATGTGTTGGTCATGCATGCATGTTAGTTTCATGTGTGTCTCTTACACGTATATACTTGTTGCAATTGCTTGATGTTGGAGTAAGGTTGTAGTATGGTTATCATGGAGAATTTGATGTTGATCTTTCAGAACATATTTGACATGAGTATGTAACTAATTCTATATGGTTATTTGTCGCTTACATGTTGATATTACGTCACCTACTTACATCCTTGTATGGTATCTTACATTTTGAATATTTTGATTACATGTATCAGCCCTGTAGGTTGATTGCAAGAACTGATGGATTATGTTTGACTACATGCATTTATGCCTATTTGTAGTTGGTTAGGCATTTCTTATGCATTTTGTTGGTTGCATGTAGTAATGTGTATGATGGAGTAATAGTTGTTGTCATGCATGAGGTCATGGCATGCATTGTTGGTATGTCCTTTCATTGATGACTAGATCCTAGTTAGAGTGATGTTTATGTGTTGATACATTTACTCGCGAATGTCTATACATTGTTATGATTATGTTATACAAGTATCCCATTGATTTGGTGATCTTGTAGACAAGGTATCCTCCCTGAGCTATACTATGGTACATTGATTTATTGTGATTTGGTTTATCTAACATATTATGTATTGCAGGAAAAGAAAAATCAAATGGTTAGAAAGATGGTTGATTACAAAGACTCTCCCTATGAATTCGAAGAGTAGTACGGTGCTGGGAACTATTCATATTTTGCAATTACATTGATACAATTGAAGGAAGAGATAAGGAGTTGTAAGGTGGATAATGAATGGAGCATACAGGGACAAGAGAAGCAAGTAGAGGTGAATGCTATACTTCTTTAGAGTTTTTTGGACTTGCAACGACAAGGGCTGCTTTGGATCAATCATGAGCATGAGGATAAAATAATGGGGCATATGGCATTAGATATCTTAGTAGACAAAGGTCGGATAGATATGATACAATGAGAGATAGACATCATGATCATCATCTCTATCATCCTTATAGGAGGAATGACAGGGGATACATTTCAGATGAGTTCAGGAAAGAAAAACCACCCACTTTTGATGGAGATATGAAGAAGTCAGAAGATGCAGAGGCTTGGATACTTGGAATGAACAAATTCTTTGAGTTGCATGAGTACACAGATAACATGAAGGCTATAATAGCTATCTTCAACTTGAAAGGTAAAGAAGACATCTAGTGAGAATATGTTATGCGAGTTAGAGACATCAAGACATATGACTTTAGCTGGCGGGAGTTGAAGAGGCTTTTCAAGAATAAATACTTGTCATAAAGGTACTATGACAAAGGAAAAATAAATCTATGAGATAAGATGGGATCAATGATGGATGAAGAGTACATGACCAAGTTTCTGGAGCTATTAAGGTATGCACCATATCTTACTGATGAGAAGGATAAATTTCAATGGTTTGTCAGTGTTTTGCCATTAGCATTTAGAGATCAGATTGAGTATGATGAGCCTCAGTCACTTGAGGAAGTTATTGGGAAACTATAACATTTCTATGAACAATCAAAGTGTAAGAATGAATTTAAGCATGGATGGAAGGGAAAGGAAAAATGTAAAGGTAAATGGAAGCCTAAGAGGACAAGGCTTCCGCATGTAGATGAGAAAGAAAATGTGGCACCACAAAAGAGATTTAACATAGATAGACATGGACATGAGTCACATCAACATCATAAAGTTTTTGGTACTGGTCAGTTTGAGTGTTGGGCATGTGGCAAGGAACACCTTAAGCGAGATCATCCATAGAATCAGGGAGGTAGGCTTCAAATATATAGTGCATAGGAGGTGCAGATGACTGGGGACATTCATCAGAGTATTCCATGTATCTATGCAACAGTGGACAATAGGCATTGAGAACACCATGCATCTATCATTGATATGGACGGTAAGATTTTTGATCAAGTTATCTTTATTTTTATTGACCCTAGATCTAATTATAGATATGTTAGTATTGACTTGGTGGAAAAGTTTGGTTTGAATAAGGAATTGCATGCAGAGTCTTGGTTAGTGCATTTGGTTATAGGTACAAAGAAGTGAGTTTATAATTGGGTAAGAGCTTGTACATTTTATTTAAATGGTATGCCTACAAAATCACATTTGAATGTGTTACTGTTGGGATCATAGAATATGTTATTGGGCATGGATTCATTTTATCTATATAGAACCAAGGTAGACTGCTATGATAAAGATATTGAGTGTGTTGATGACAATGAATAATGAAGAGTCTTGTGGGGTAAGAAAAAATCCACATCAATTAGGATGGTGACAACTATGCAAGCATAGCATAGCCGTAGAAAAGGGTGCAAGCTATTTGTAGTACAAATTTCTAGTGATAAGGGTAAGGAGGTTGAGGATGCAGATGTGTTCAATAAATATCTAGTGTTGTAGTAGTTTCATGATGTATTTCCTGAGGACATTAGAGAGTTTCCACCTCACAGAGAGGTAAACCTTTCTATTGAGTTAGTGCTAGGGGCAGCTCCAACATCAAAAGCACCTTACAAGATGAGAATACTTGAGTTGGTTGAGTTAAAATTGAAGCTGAAGGAAATGTTGGACAAGAGATACATTAGGCCAAGTATATCACCTTGGGGTGAGCCAGTCTTATTTGTGAGGAAAAAAGATGGTACTCTCAGATTATGCATTGACTAAAAGCAGTTGAACAAAGTGACTATCAAGAATAGTGACCCTTTTCCGAGGATTGATGACTTGTTTGATCAACTGAAGGGAGCAACAATGTTCTTGAAGATTAACTTGAGATCTGGATACCATTAGGTAGACATCAAAGAGGAGGACATTTACAAGACTGCGTTCAGGAGAAGGTATGGGCACTATGAGTTTGTTGTTGTTCCATTAGGATTAAGTAATTCTCTAGCTACATTGATGTGTTTGATGAATAATGTGTTGCATCCATATTTGGATAAGTTTGTTATTGTGTTCATTGATGATATATTGGTATATTCTAAATATGAGGAACAACACGTTGAGCACTTAGCAACAATGTTGAGGTTGTTGAGAGAGCATCAATTGTATGCTAAGCTAAACAAGTGTTGTTTCTTTCATATTGAGGCACACTACTTGGGGCATGTTGTATCCAAGGAAGGCATTGTAGTAGATCCAAATCAGATAAGATCCATCATGGAGTGGGTAGCTCCTAAGAGTGTGGATGAGGTGAGATATTTCATGGGCCTGGCAGGCTGTTACAGGAGGTTCATCAGGAACTTCTCATAGATTGCTTATCCCATTACATCCTTTTAGAGGAAAGTTAAGAAGTTTGAATGGAATGAGGAGTGTGAGGCTAGATTTGAGAAGATTAAACAATTGTTGACACATGCAACAATACTATAGATTGCAGATCCAGACAAGGAGTTTTTTTGGTGGAGTCCCTATACAGCAGGTACAAGTGGTATGTTATGAGTTGCAGAAATTGAATGAGCACGAACATAACTACCCAACACATGATGTTGAGTTAGCAGGGATTATACATGCACTGAAGATGTGGAGGCACTATCTTCTTGGAAGACGGTTTGTGCTTATGAGTGATCACATTGGGTTGAGCTACTTGTTTGACTAGCTGGATCTGAATGCCAGGTAGGCTAGATGGTTGGCCACGATCAACGAGTTTGATTTTGAGATCAGGTACATCAAAGGTAAATATTAGAGGGTGGCAAATTATCTCAGTAGATGAGTACATGTACATCACTTGGCAGCTGTGAGATCCTATGGGATGGACTTACATGACAGGATCTTGCAGGAAGGATAGTAGGATGTTAGTTATATGGAGATTATGCATTGGTTGTAGTAGGGTGATGATACAGGTACATGTGTAGGTATAGGTAGAGGTGATAGTACATGTACAAGTACAGGTGTAGGGGCATAGGGCATGGGTTATTGTCTTACAATAAATGGAATGGTTAGGTTCTAAGACAGGATATATGTATCAGATAATAGTGAGCTCAAGAAGGTGATCTTGAGGTAGTTTCATTCGAAACCATATTTAGGTCACCTGGGTTACCAGAAGATACTTACAATAGTGAATATATCTTACTATTGGTCAAATTTGAAGAGGGATGTAGCAGAGTTCGTGGCTAGATTGTTTGATTTTCAGTGAGTGAAGGAAGATTATAAGCATCTAGGTGGACTGCTGCAGTTGATTGAGATTCCAGAATAGAAATGGGAGATCATTTCCATGGATTTCATCACAGGGTTTTTGAAGACAGTAAAGCAACATGCTTTCACCATGGTCATTGTGGACAAGTTAGCAAAGGTTGCACACTTCATTCCGAAGAAGTCAACATACTCAACTAGCGATGTGGCACAGGTATTCATCAGATATGTGGTTAGACTACATGGTTTTCCGAAGAAGATTGTGTTAAACAAGGATGCAAAGTTCACTTCCAAGTTTTGGGAGGATTTATTTACATGTTTGGGCATAGAGTTGGCCTTCAACACAACTTATCATCCGCAGATAGATGGACAGACAGAGAGGGTCAACATGATATTAGAGGACATGTTGAAGATGTATGTGATGCATCAACAGTGGAAGTGGGAAGAGTATCTTCCTTTGGTCAAGTTCGCGTACATCAACGGTCATCAGGAGTCATTGAGGATGAGTCCTTTTGAGGCACTGTATGGGCAAAGTTGTAACAATCCTATTAGTTGGAGTGATCTGGTTAATAAGGTATTGATTGGACCAAATATGTTGGCAAACATGGAATACTAGATGCAAGTGATCAAGAAGAATCTCAAGGAAACATAGGGTAGGAAGAAGAGTTATAAAGACATGAACAAGTTGTTTAAGGAGTTCCAGGTTGGGGAATATGTGTACTTGCACATCAAACCGAAGAAGAGCTCCTTGTGGATTGGCTCATGGTTTTGTGGAGCAACAATGTTCTCAAAGATTGACTTGAGATCCAGATACCATCAGGTACACATCAAAGAGGAGGACATTTACAAGACCACATTTAGGAGAAGGTATGGGCATTATGAGTTTGTTGTTATTCCATTTGGATTAACTAATTCTCTAGCTACATTCATGTGTTTGATGGTAGTATATCTAAATGACATCGTGAGCTTCAACCACAGTTGGGAAGATCACTTACACCATATTTTAAAGGTCCTCCAAACCCCGCGACAACACAAATTGTGTGCCAATTTGGAGAAATTCACTTTTGGTATGACCCAATTTCAATATCTGGGGTACACCATTGATGAGAAGGGTGTGCATGTGGACCTAGCCAAGATACACATTATTCAGGATTTTCCAGCCTAAACCACTCTAACAGAGCTCTGCATCTTTCTGGGTCTTGCCAATTTCTGTCACAATTTTGTGTTGTGATTCTTTGATATCACTTTGTCTTTGAGTTGAGTCACCAAGGGTGGAGTGAAAGCAAATTTCTTTTGGTTCAAATCAAAATAGAAGGAATTTTCTGAGTTGAAGCATCGTTTCTCCTCTATACCTAGTGCTCACATTACTAAACTTGCATCAACCATTTGAAATTGAGATAGATTCCTTTGACTATGCTGTTGGTGTAGTACTTACCTAGTAGGGACACCTGGTGGCATATCCCAGTGAGACACTTTCATATACAATCTGAAATCAGCCCACCTATGACAAAGAGATATATTCCATTATGCAGGTCTACCAACAATGGAAGCATGACATTTTGGGGAAGGAAATGATCATCCACAGAGACCACTGACCCCTGCAGCTCATACAGACACAAGGGAATTTACAGAATGATCACTATCAGAAATGGTCCACATATCTACAACAAATTCATTTGAAAATTAAGTACAAGAAGGGAAGCACCAATAATGTTGTAGACTGCCTCAGTCGATCGTCAATTATGGTGATGACCATTGTGCTCGACTCCTGTGGACATGAAACTTTAGGATGGCTCATGGTTGTGCAGACATGAACAAGTTTTTTAAGGAGTTCCAGGTTGTGGAATAGGTATACTTGCGCATCAAACTGAAGAAGAGCTCCTTTCAGATTGGCACCATGGTTTTTTGGACCCTTTAGTATCATTGAGAGGATTGGTCCAGTAGCCTATTGACTTGTATTGCTTCCAACATTGAAATTCCATGATGTTTTCCATGTATCTTTTCTTAAGAAGTATGTTAAGGATGCTGATCATGTGATTGATTGGTTTGTATTGCAGGTGGAACCAGAGGGAGAATTCTAGTCGATGCCTAAGTGTATATTGCAGGAAAAGGTGTTCATGCTCTGGAACCGAGCAATTGAGCAAGTTAAAGTGCAATGGAAGCACTGTGGGACCGATAAAGCTACATGGGAGATGGTGGATCAGAGGCAGACTATGTCTCCTTCCTTGTTTGCTGGTTGAGGAAAAGCAACTTAATATGGTGGTTTGGTATTTGCTTATGGTGGTTTGGTATTTTATTACGGTGGTTTGGTAATTTCTTATGATGGTTTCATATATGCTATATGATGTCTTTATATGTGCTTAGATATGATGATTAGTATATGTTTGATATATGTTTTGGTATATGATTTGGATAATGTTTTGGTATCTATATTTATGGTGATGTTGGGATATGTACCCATGTGTATGGATGTAAATACCATAATGAGATGTGTTATAAATCTCCACTATGCAGTATGGGTGTCATGTCATTATGGTTATGTTATCATGTTATTATGATATCATGTGGTTAGGTTATCATGATGTTATGATGTTATATGGGTTAGCACTCGGTAGGATGATCATTACAAATACTATAATGAGCTGTGTTATAAAGCTCCATGAGAAATATGTCTTCTTTCAGCAAGTTGTTGAGGTATATGTGTGATTGAACACCAAGGACGGTGTCCCCCAAGGGGGAGGGTTATGTAACAACCTCGGTGAAAATTCCATGCAATAAATGTTTAAAAACAATAACCACATATGAATGGGACACTTATTACAAGCTGAATGTTGGGCAAGACATCCTAGTGGGTACTCATTTGGTTGTTTATGGATAAGGAAATTGGCAAAGGCAATGGCTAAGGCTTTGAAAAGGAAAAATGGAATTTTTGGCACAATTATTTATGAAAATAATGGAAATTAGGAGAAAAAGGAGGTGAAAGGGCATAGGTTGAATGTGAAGAGTCAAATAAAGGAAAATAATGGAAAATGAGGAAAATAGAGGCCTCATTCATAAAACAACTTCTGAAGATTAGTTGGTAACCTTTTGTTAGTTTAGCTTCGGAGCTCCTTCATTATTATCTATCTCTCATACTCTTGGATACTTAGAGTTTTATTGGAGCACTTTGGCATTGGAGCAAGAAAGGAAAAGAAGGGAAGAGGAAGCAAGGATCAAGAAGGGAAAGGAAGGATCAAGCAACTACAACAGGCTTCATTGTAGATATTGACTTGCAAGTGTATTTTACTTGCTAGATTTAACATGCATGGTATTGCATGTGGTTCTTTTCTATCATGGCATGAGTTTTTCCAAGTGGAATAATGTTTTTTAGCTTAGCCTTACCATTTCTGGATAGCCATTTTGTGATGGGGTTCTCATTTTTGGTTGAGCTAGATTCCTGGATGGATTCGAAGCTGAGTGAGGTGGGTTTCCAAAATGATAGAACACATGGCCTAGTAACCCCCAAACTAGACTGTGGGTTGTGGTAAATATGAAGTTTGTGTTGCCTCAGATGGCCTAGGAATCCTTGTTGGTGAATGGCAAGATATACGGTAAAGCCTAGAGGTGGTTTCTTCTCTGTTGGGCCTAGTAATCTTGGGTTTGGGATATGAGGTAAAGCTTGGAGAGTGGGTCTCAGTTTAGGGCCTAGTGATCTAGGTTTGGATTGTAGTAAAGCTTGAGAGACTAGGAGATAGGAAAATTCCTCACGGTGTAGGGGGAGAAATCTGGTGGCATCCATCCTTGTTTGGCCTAGTGATCGGGTGGAGATCACGGTAAATCATGTTATGGTGTGTTCATTGTGTTGGCCTAGTGATTCGGGATGGATTATAGTAAATCCTAGTTTCTATTGATGAGGGTGAGGTGGTTTAGCCTCAATATTCCCTAGTTGAGTTATTTTGGTTTGAGCCCCTCATTCATGCTTAGAATATGGCACAGGGGTGAATGGATGAAGAGAGATTTGACTCAACCATTCTATGGTTGGGTGGAACATGGTAGTCCCATCTATGGTTGGTTGATTGCATTGATTAATGATAAATTCATTCCCTTGATTTCTATTTTCAAATGTATTGATGTATGTATGGATTTTGATGGCTAATATATTTATGGTATTTATGTTCCTATTATGTTGGTTATATGTACATTTTGTGACAACAACTATGTATGGATCTCAACATGTTTTTACTTGTAAGTGAATGAATATGGTATCTATGACCTAATAAGTGATCAGGCAACAAATGGCATGAGGGAACAATGATTCATAGAAATTATCAGATAAGTATGAGATCCCTACACTTAATTTTGTTGTTTACACTTGTAGGTTATATGTCGATGGTATGTTTGATGAAATGCCTGTCATGACTAGTAGGGATCTGGTTAAGTTCTTGATAAACTTATTTCTTTTGCATCATTGTTTCCCTATATTTTACTTGATTTTTAGCTTTCATTCCATTCCGGGTAATGGCCTAGGATATGGGCCTCAAAAGGTGGCTTAAATCTCAGGGTCGCTGGCACGTAACTAGCAACTTTGTATCTTGTCACTCCCTTTCCCATAGCATGAGAGAGAGTATGGCTTAAGAGGTTTAGAACAATAGTGGGACCCAGGGATAGGCTGTCTAAGTGGCTGAATTGTCTCCTGAGGGTTTAGTTGATGATGTTGGATGACTGCGTGTGATGTTCCATTGATTCCACTTGCTTAAGGTCACCTAGGTAGCCTCTCGTCTCATGTTTACCCAAGCTGGCATGGTTACTTGGGTGGATGTAGGAGGAGGGCATTACATTAGCCCAAGTTAATCACCTTTTGGGAGCCCGATCATGTTGGTACAAAAGAAGGATGGAACT
The DNA here is from genome assembly GCA_000404065.3 of Pinus taeda. Taxonomy (NCBI): domain Eukaryota; kingdom Viridiplantae; phylum Streptophyta; class Pinopsida; order Pinales; family Pinaceae; genus Pinus; species Pinus taeda. Next base: position 220,429 of record APFE031366042.1, read on the forward strand.
TGGAGGCTCTGTATTGATTATGAGGCACTGAATAAGATAACTGTCCAAAATAGGTATCCAATCCCATAGATTGATGACCTTCTAGACCAACTCAAGGGGGCCAAATATTTTAGCAAGATTGACTTGAAGTCCAGTTATCACCAGGTACCAATAGAACCCTCAGATGTGTGGAAGACTTCCTTCAAATCCAAGGAGGGACTTTTTGAATGGTTGGTCATGCCTTTCAGGTTCACGAATGCCCCCACAAACTTCATGCTATTGATGGACGACATTTTTTGACCCTTCACTAACTTGTTCATGGCAGTATATTTGAATGACATACTGATCTTCAACCACAGTTGGGAAGAGCACTTACACCATATTTGACAGGTCCTCCAAACCCCATGACAACATAAATTGTGTGCCGATTTGGAGAAATGAACTTTTGGTATGACCCAACTTCAATATCTAGGGTGCATCATTGATCAGAAAGGTGTGCATGTGGACCTAGCTAAGATACAAGTTATTCAGGATTGGCCAGTTCAGACCACTCTAATAGAGCTTCAGATCTTTTTGGGTCTTGCCAATTTCTGTCACAAGTTTGTGTTGGGAAGCATTGTCTCTCCTCTATACCCAGTGCTCACATTACTAAACTTGCATCAACCATTTGAAATTGAGACAAATTCCTTTGACTATGCTGTTGGTGTAGTTCTTACCTAGCAGGGACATCTGGTGACATATCCCACTGAGACAATTTCAGATATAGTCTGAAATCATCCCACCTATGAAAAAGATGTAGGTTTTAGCCCCATACAGAAATTACCTGCATACGAATTCTAAAACATATAAAATAAACAATGCAAGAGCATAAAACATAAAACACATATACACAGAGATTTTCCCATGGATCCCAAAACCCGGACTACCAGTTTGATTTTTCATTATGGCCCTTTCAATGTTATAATACATATTTATACATGATGAAGCATCCAATACCATGGACCGAAAACCATCGCATCCAATACCATGGAATGAAAACCATCACATCCAAAAAACATGTGCAAAAATCATGCAACAAACCATAGGTGGGTCCGCCCAACCTAACATAGGGTCCAAAACCAAAATTTTCCGGGGCGCTGCCTCAGACTCCATAAAGTGGGGTTACGGGTACACCTCAAACCCCCTACCACCCTCCCCTTTCTAACCCCTGGTTAACTACGTGGGCTAGTTGTGGAAATAATATAACACAACCCAACATTCTCCCACTTGTTGTTTTCTTTCCAGAGGGGGCCAGAAGAGAAATTAGTCATTTATCCAGCCCTGGAACACCCATTGTCTCTCTACACCAAGAGAACTTCTTAGAGCTCATAGATTTTGTCAATGCATCTGCAGTATTCTTCAAAGTGTCAACCTCTACCAAGAACACCTTTTTGTCTTCTATCATATCCCTCACAAAGTGATACTAAACATCAATATGCTTTGTCTTTGAATGATATGCAGGTTTCTTTGCCAAGAAAATTGTTGTCACAATCTATCCTTATAGCTCTCTGTACTAACCCAATACTTGAACACAATCTCTGCAACCAAACTACTTCCCTGCTTGCATCAGTGGCTACCATGTATTCTGCCTCTGTAGTTGATAATGCCACTACAGATTGTTTCTTACTCATCCAAATGACTGCATGTATAAATAGGTTAAACACATACCCACTTGTAGATCTTCTTTGATCCAGCTCTCCAACTTAGTCTGCATCAACAAAGCTATGAATATCCAACACTCTGTCCAATCCTGGTCTTCCTTGGTAGCACAAACGATAATCACTAGTGCCACGTGTTAGAACCTAAATCTGCCTTAGGAAGAAGGAAAGAAAACTTCAGGGAAACCACAAACCACACTCAGTTTGGTAGCTAGCCCTACCAGAACAGGAGAGTGATCTCTCCGGGTCACACTCAGTAAAAATACACAATAAAGTTTGAGATGACTCAAAATGAAATACTAATTTTAGGCTAGTAAATAGATATGGAAAATGAGATTTTTTAAATGACTGAATTTTCTGGGCTGTGTGGGGCCAGAGGACCACACGTGCTGGGAAATTAAATCAAAGACACAGAATATTTCGTGAGGTAAGATAGGTGGGAGGTTTAGCAATCAGATTTAAATAAAATGGAGTGGAAAGACTGTTAAGAAAAGCTAAAAAGGGCATACACATGAATCCTTTTCAGACAGAAGAAGATACACAAAATACGAATGCTTTACAGGGCATAGCATAAACTAGATTCTACCTTTCTTACTTAAGAGAATTCAACCAGAAATGATTATGAATGGATGGTAAACATAACAGAGTACATATGAAACATAGAAAAGAAAACACATTACTAAACTCACACCACAAGGATCTCATGAATGAGAGCTACATCATTCTATTAATCTCCAAGCCAGAACTGTACAATGAGAATGCTGGGTTTTTTCTCCACGCTATTCCCAAAAACTACAACCTTTTACAAATGATTTTCAATACCATAAATAACTTCATAGGTGGGAAAGCAAATCGATGAAGATAGGGAGTCGTTCAAACATCATTAATGAACTGAAGTCGAAGAGCCAACCGTTTGCCAGCGTTGCATTTTCCACCCAAACGACAGATGGAGAGGTTTGGGGACTCGAAACTTGTCCAAATTTCTCAGACATGTACCATCATTCATGATTTTTCATGTTGAATGCAAAAATGTAAACCTTTTTTGATTTGGAGCTCCCTATGATAAGCGCCGCGCCACGTGCGCGGCGCATAGAGCCTATGCGTGGCGCTTTTTTGCAGGGGACTTTTGGAGGCCTTCCTGGTGTCCAAATTGGGCGTAGGATAGCTTGTTGGAAAGGTATTTGAGTCTACTTTCCAACACAACTAGAATTTTTAAATTTGGTTCTCAGTTTCCTCTCCAAAACCTCAATCTCCCAAGACTGCTTCTTGTGTGTCAAAATAGGGGCAGAAAGGTCATTTGGTGAGTGTTTTCGACCTCCTGAGCACTCAAAACTTGCCCAAAATTCTTGGCCATGCACCCAAAGTCATGATTTTTAATGATGAATCCAAAAATGTAAACCTTTTTGGATTTGGAGCTCCCTATCATAAGCACCGTGCCAGTGGCGCAACACATAGAGCCTAGGCATAATGTTGTTTTCAGGAGACTTTTGGAGGCCTTCCTAGTGTCCAAATTGGGCGCAGGATAGCGCGTTGGAAAGGTATTTGAGTCTAACTTCTAACCCAACTATAATTTTTCAATTTGGAGTTAATTTTACCTATAAAAAATCAAATCTCCCAAGATTGGTCAAAATGTGCCCAGTGAGGCTGCCTCAAGGCAGAGTGCTGTTGCAGTCAACTTTGGAAGGTGTTCCTCAACTCAAAATTGAGCTTATGATAGCTCATTGGAAAGATATTTGTGTCGAGTTATAATTTTACTCATCAAGCAAGTCATTTGGTGAACCGAGCTAGGAGAAAACTTGATTTTCCCAAGATCACTTTAGAGGTGCATCAATTCTCTCGAGGCAATTGTATTTTTGACATTTCTCTAAAACCATGACGCCTGTGTAAAAAGTGAAGGAGGGTTTTTTTCCTTGGCCTATTTTGGACAAAAAACTCTCTCAATTTTCCAAAATTCATCTTTTCTTACTCAGAAACATCATTTGAGTGAATTATTGAACCTTCCTTTGGCCTGCAAGTATTATTGAAGCACTTTGAGAACAACAATTTGCAAACCCTAGACCTAATGACTGAAATGAGTATTGTCCATTAAAAGGTAAAACATTGAATGTCATGGATTTTAATAAATTTGATGAAAATACCTAATCCAACAGGTAAAAGACATGAGGGGAATGAACTGACAAGACCCTTCTGTCAGATTATGGCATGCCTCTAGCGGAATGCAGCTGAGTGAATGGAGAGAGACACCTAAAAATGAGATGCAGAAAGAGTTTTGATCTTTGACAGAGGACTGACAAGACCAACTCTAACACCACGCAAATACCTAAAAACCTGCTTCACTACTGTCCAGTGCTCCTTCCCTAGTTTTGACATAAACCTGCTCAGTACTCCTAGTGCATGTGCAATGTCTGGTCCAGTACAGACCATTGCATACATCAGGCTACTAACTGCACTTGCACATGGAACATGGGACATGTCCTCTTCCTCTTCTTGTGTCTTGGGACACTATTCAGTAGATAACCTCACATATAAAACAAAAGGAACCTTCACCGGTTTACTATCCTGCATATTAAACCTCTGCAGTATTGTCTCGACATACTTCCTCTAGTTTAACAAGAGCCTCCTCTTTGCTCGATCTCTTTTAATTTCCATGCCAAAAATATAGTTTGCAGCACCGAGATCTTTCATGTCGAATTTGGAGGACAATTGGGTCTTCAAATCTGGGATAATTTCTTCGTCATTTCCAACCAGCAACATCGCATCCACATACAAGACCAAATAAATAACATGGTCACCAATTAATTTAAAATACACACAGTGATTTGCTTTGCTTCTGATGAAGCCAAGTACCCGTATAAATGTATCAAATTTCTTATACCACATCCTTGGTCACTGTTTTAACCCATACAGAGAATTCTTTAACTTGCATACCGGTTCTTTCTTACCCTTCACCGCAAAGCCTTCAGGTTTCTTCATGTATATTTCCTCTTCTAGATCCCCATGAAGAAATGTTGTCCTCACATCCATCTGTTCTACCTCAAAATCAAAAGCAGTAGCAACATACAAAATTAATCTAATAGAAGTTACCTTGGCAAGAGGAGAAAAACATCACCAAAATCAATTCCCGACACCTGTGAATAACCTTTTGCTACCAACCGAGATTTGTGTTTCTCCACTTTTCCTTGTCCATTTGTCTTCTTTTTGAACACCCATTTGCTACCAATGAGTTTTCTTCCAGCCGAAAACTCCACTAGATCCCAAGCCTCATTTTTTTTGCAAAGATGCCATTTCATCAACCATGGCCTCTTTCTAGAGTTTTCCATCCTCGGAATCCACTGCTTCCTTCACAATTCTGGAATCATCATCAGTAACAGACAAAGAAAAATTTTAACAGAAAGTAGATGGAATATACCTTTCTGGCTTCCTTCTTTCTCGAACTTATCTTCTCATAGCTAGAGTTTGTGGCTCTTCATCTTCTGATTCCTCCTCTACTGTAGAGTCTGATTCTTCCCCCTTAAGCTCAAACTCTATCTTCTCAAGTTCTTTTGGTTGAACTTCATGTTTAATAACATATTTCACCTCTTTGAATATCACATCTCGACTATACACAACCTTCCTTGTTATGGGTTCCAAAGCTTATAACCCTTTAAACCATCCTTATACCCAATAAAGATGCACTTTTCAGATTTACTATCCAACTTGGTTCATTTTTCCTTTGGAACATGTACATATGCATTACATCCAAATACCCTCAGATGTGAAAGAGAGGGTTTCTTACCTGTCCATACCTCTTGTGGAGTCTTATCCTCCAACGCTGATGGAGGTGACCTGTTGACCAGGTAGCATGCAGTATCCACTGCCTTTGCCCAGAATTCCTGTCCTAACCAGGCACCACTGAGCATGCTTCTTGCCCTTTCCATCAACATCTTGTTCATTATTTTTGCAACTCCATTTTTTTGAGGTGTATATGGAGTAGTCTTTTGTCATTCTATACCACACTTCTTACAAAATTTTTCAAATTCCTTGCTACAAAACTCTCCATCATTATCTGTCCTCAACACCTTTATCTTCTTCTTTGTCTGGTTTTCCACCAGAGCCTTAAATTCTTTAAACCTATCAAAGACTTTAGATTTCTTCTTAAGGAAATATATCCATGTATTCCTTGAGAAGTCATATATAAATGATACATAGTACATAGAATTACCCAGTGATGGAACCTTCACAGGTCCAAACACATCACTGTGCACAAGCTCTAATATCTGTTTCACCCTCTTACCACCGGAGGAGAAACTCACTTGATTCTGCTTCTGGTATACACAAAATTTTCACAAAAGTCAAAATCCAGAGAGCTATTACTCATACCTTCTATCATAGCTTTACCATGAAGTATTCAAAGGCCCTTCTCTCCAATATGTCCAAGCCTTTGATGCCACAACATGGTCTTTTCTCTAGAGACCACTAGATTTTATGCTTCACTCTCAGGAACCACGAAACTATTGCACCCATCAATAACAGTGCTACCTTGTAGCTTGTATAGAGTTCCAATCCAAACTCCCTGCATCAATACTAGTTCTCACCAAACCATTTTGCAGGTATCCTTCTTGAACACTGTTTTTACACTTGCATCATCCAGCTTTCTTACAGAAATCAGATTTCTAGCCAATGCAGAAATATGTAGAACACTAGGAAGTGTTCTAACCCTTCCACCTTGCAACTTCAACTTTACTTTTCCACGACTAATGATTCTAGCCTTCCTATCATCCCCTAAGAAGACATCACCACCATCATATTTCTCATACTCGCAGAACCACTGTTGGGCCTCAAAATAGTCCTTCTTTTCACTCCATTATTCACTTATATCTTCACATTTTACCTTCATGTCACCTCCATTCCACCTCCATATCATTATGTTTACCTCATTATTGGGTCATAACTATGCTTTTCCAAAGTTTATTAATTCTTAACATTTTTAAGTGGATTTAA
>APFE031366043.1:596-31919 GCA_000404065.3 Pinus taeda
CTTCCTCTTCTTCATGAGTCATGCTAGAGCTTTCAGGTTCCTTACTAAGTGTTTGCATTTTCTTTCCTCGGGGCATCATTTACCGATAATAACGCTCTACTAGCCCTTTTAATTCTTTCAAAATAAATTTTCAAACCAATCTTAAGAAAAAATTTAAAAGAATCTACACACCTTTTTTTTGTAGGAGCTCGATATTTCCTCTGATATATCTCTGTACTTTCAGAACATCCAGATCTAAAATTATGAACTGTGGTAGCCCTCTGTGTGCTCTTTCCAATGCCACCAATCTGATCCCAATTGGATTCTCCAATGAAGAGTTATGCCAAATCTCCCACAGTGACCTAATTATAGACCTTTCCAGAAGAGCGAACTTGTATGAAGTGCCACGTGTCACTATTTGGAACTTTGGCTCTGACAAATATCTAGAAGAAACTACATTTTTTCCTCTTTCTGTACCTTTTTGCGAAATTTCAATCCGATGCTCAGAGAGAAGGTTATGATGATTTTCCCCGGGTCACCTGTTTTGAATGTAATTCAGGATTCTGCAAAAAGACCAACTTCCTTAGATCATATCTCCGCAAATATAGCGCAAAAACCTCTAAAATTCGGACTCGTGCTGCAGTGCGATGTCTTCTCAAATGGTTTTTTTTTTTACTTCTGAAACGTCGTAAAAAAAAAGTTATAGCAAAAATGCCACGATGACCTATTTGGAGAAGCGAAACCCTAGAATCCAAAGCTCTGATACCAAATGTTATGAAACCAGCTCAAGAAAAGATAAAAAAGATAGATCGACGCCTTAGAATTCAGCCTCTTTGAGGGGGAAACCTCCTTTACATTACATAAATGAATAATTCTTGGATGATACAAATGAAAAAACCTCCTTTCTATATATAGGAGTCTAAGGAGTCACAATATAACCCAGCCGACCTAACAATAATAATATAAAGCCACAAAAATAACAATAGAGGGATTCTATGGGGCATAGTAATAACTATATGGGGTCAATAGGGGCAAAAAAATATTAATAAGGGGTACAACTACCATAGTAATGGGGTAATCACTAGTATTATAGGGACCCAACAAGTACATACTAGTTTAGAATCTTCCATGCCATATCTCTTCAAGATCTGCTTGAGGTACTTTGTTTGTGATAGAAAAATACCATCTTTATTTTTTTAAACTTGTAAACCAAGAAAATATGTGAGCTCACCAAGTAGGGACATTTCAAATTATTTCTGCATTACCAAAGCAAAGTTTTGTCTAATAGCTTCTTCATTGCTACCAAAAATGATATCATCAACATACACAACAAATACTAGCAATTTATGATTGTTAATTTTTATATATAGATTGCTATTAGCTGATCCTTTTGAAAAAACTTGTTGATGAAGGTATTTGTCAAGATGATAATACCAAGCCCTTGGAGCTTGTTTTAGACCATAGAGAGCCTTTTTGAGTCTGCATACAAGTTTTGGATCATGTCCAAGGATGAATCTGTCTGGTTTCTCAATATATACTTCTTCTAGGTCTCCATTAAGAAAGGCAGATTTCACATCCATTTGATAGACTTTGAACTTCTAAAAGCTAGAAAGAGAAAGGAACATTCTTATGGCTTCAAGTCTAGTAGTAGGTTCAAAATTTTCTTCAAAATCTATACCTTCTTGTTGAGTATACCCTTTACAGACAAGTCTAGCCTTGTTTCTAATAACTTCTCCATTTTCATTCAGCTTGTTTTTGAAAATCCATTTGGTTCCTATGACGTTCTTATCATTAGGTCTGGGAACCAATTCCCAAGTATTATTCTTTTCAATCTACTCAAGTTCTTCATTCATGGCCTTGACCCAACATTCATCTTTGCATGCTTCATTAACATTTTGTGGTTCAAATGAGGAAACAAATGCTAGATAACTTGAAGCTTTTGCAATAGTTCTTCTTGTCTGCACACCTGCTTCTTTCTACCCCAGGATTTGAGTCTCTAGATGATTATTTTGAACATACCTGGATGGAGTCTTTTCTTCTACCCTTATCTGTTCTTCTAGTGCCTCATTGGTTTCTTCTTCTTCAGAATTAGTTTGATCTGATGTGGAAGGATAATCCTCATCTTCTTCATAATCTTCAATTTTTACTTGCTTTGGATTTTTTCCTACTTGATCAACTACAACATCAATACTTTCAACAATTTTCCCAAGTCTTTTATTGTAACATTTATATCCTTTACTTTGGGAAGAGTAACCAAGGAGAATGCCTTCATCTGCTCTAGGTTCAAACTTGCCAAGTTTTTCACCAGTCCTTTTGATGTAATATTTCCTTCCAAAAAATTTGAAGTATTTTACTGTAGGAGTCTTACCATACCATAGTTCATGAGGAGTTTGAGTGATTTTTACCTAGATGTTTGTTTTGTTGAGAATAGTGACGGCAAGAAATGCAGCTTCACCCCAGAAGGTTGTAGGAGTTCCAGACTCATCTAGCATAGCACGAGTGATTTATTGAAAAGTTCTATTCATCCTTTCTACAACTCCATTTTGCTGAGGAGTTCTTGCTATAGATAATTCCCTTCTTATTCCATGTTCTTCATAGAAGTCGAAGAATTCATCCGAGGTAAATTCCCCTCCTCAATTAGACCTGAAGCATTTGATTTTGTGATATGATTCATTTTCAACCAAATTTTTGAAGGCTTTGAACTTTTTGAAAGCTTCATCTTTATGCTTTAGAAGTCCTATCCAACACATTCTGGAAAAGTTGTTAGTGAACAATATAAAGTATTCTTCTCCAAGAGGTGAATTTTTCCTAAATGGACCACATAAATCAATGTGAACAAGTTCAAGAGGCTTACTAGCTGATCCTTCCTTCTGAAGGAAATGTGCTCTAATATGCTTACTAGATTGACATGATTTGCATATTGTGCTTTCTGGAATGTTGATATCTGGAAGATCATGAATAGCCTTGTATTTACATGCTTTTCTTATTTGAGGGAAGCTTAGATGCCCCAATCTTCTATGCGATAGCTAGTGTTCATGATTTTTGCTTAGGTAGCACTGTCGTTGTCCCCCCTTGAGAATGTATATGTTTTTTGGAGTTCTTACACCTTTGATCACTATTTCTCCTATATCAAGCTCACGAACAACACATCCATTTGATCAAAATACTACCTCATTTCCTTGATCACACATTTAACTGACACTCAATAGATTCTGCTTTAGACCATCTACATACATAACATTCCCATCTTTAAATTTTCTTTTAAGAGAATGGAGCCTTTACCTTGTATGACTGCAGGAGTATCATTACCAAATGAGACCTTCTTTTCCTTTTCTAAGGTATTATATGACTGAAGTTGCTCTTTATGACTTGTCATGTGTTTCAACCGTTCATTGTCGATGTAACACTAATTTTCTTGTCGTTCTGCATACAAGGCTATACCACATCTTTCTATTTGCGATTCTTTCTTTCTACATGTTTTGTGACCGAATGAAGCTTTCTCCTTCTGAGATGTTTGCTGAAATTTACTCCTGCATTCAGAATCTTCATGACCGAAGTTGTTACAAATGGAGCATTCTATTTCATTTTCAAGAGTAGAAAAGTTATTGTAGGTCCCTTTCATGATCCCAGTCACATTCCTTTGATTTTGTGTTTCTCTAGTCATGATGGTCTTGTAAGCAACACATTAAGCAACTTTGTGTCCAAAGTTATGACATGAAAAACATTGGCCATTAAAGAAATTCCTGTGATTATCGAATCTACTGCCTAATGATTGTAGTTTCCATTAACATTCATTCTTGAAGCAAAATTATTTACTTGAGGTAGGTTGTAGCTTCTATTCATCCTTGAAGTAGATTGAACCCAATTTACCTTGTCATTTTCTTTATGCCTTTCCTGATGATTGTCAACCCGTTCACTTCTCCTTGCTGCATCAAGATAGCTTTTGGAGGTTGATGGCTTTTGTGCTTGAGATGCTTCTTCTGTATATCCAAGACTTGTCCTTATCAAAGGAGACCACTGCACTTTGATAATTTCATCTAAATTTTCTGATCCTTTAGCAAATCTAATATTGAGATCTTTTCTTTTCTCAATACCTTTTCTTAGACCCACAATTTCACACTTTAACTTTTCATTGTGTTTTTCCCTTTTAGCAAGTTGAAATGTCAGAGTATCTATAATCATACTCTTTTCTTCTAAACAGATTTTAAGTTTAGAAATTTCTTCATAGAGATCATCTTCATCTAAAGCATCCAAGAAATCATCATCTTCAAAATCCATCAAAAGTCTATAATCATTACCATGTCCATCTTCATCACTATTGATAAACCATCACTATCTTCATGTGTATAGTAGCTCTTCTTACTTACATTTTGTTTTCTATTCCATTTTGCTGATTCCTTAGATTTATCTAGCCTATCTTTATGAGGACATTTGGCTGCATAATGACCAACTCTTCTACAAGAAAAGCATTTGAAAGGTAGTTAACCTCTGAATCTTCCACAACCCCATTGAAGGTTCTTGACAAAGTTTGCTTCTTCCCCTCATTTTGAAATGCGACCCGATTCATTGAGCTCTTCTCTTCCCGAAGCCTTGAATGCAGCTTCTCTCATATCTGATGGACCCCCTTTTCTCATTTTGAAAGTATTTAGGATTTCGTGCAGCTGTGTCATAGTTATACTCTAAAGATTCTTCTCTTCTTCTATGGTAGAAACTTTTGATTCAAACTTAGAAGAGAAGGATCTCAAAACCTTTTAAAGTACAGTAACTCCATTTATCTCTTCACCCAAGTTTTTCATGCGATTAACAATCTCATCTATATGTAAGAAGTAATTAGATATACTTTCATCATTATGCATTTTAAGAGTTTCATATTGAATTATGAGAGATTGTAGTTTTGCACATTTTACCTGATCATCTCCTTCATAACTTAGAACAATCTTGTACCATATTTCTTTGATGGTTTCGAGCTGCATAACCTTGACTAATTCTGATTGTGATAGACTCCCCAATAATGTGTTGACAACCTTGGCATTTGTTTCATATTGCTTTTTACCTGCAGTATCTATAGGAATTTCTGATGGAAATGTATATCCTCCTTCCACGATTTCCCAAACATTTGTTCCAAGAGATTGAAGATAGTCTATGGTTCTTACCTTCCAATAGACAAAGTTGCTCCCATCGAAGATTGGTGTTCTAATGGATCCCTCTCTTTCGTAGGTACTCATGATGATAGATCTTCCTTCAAGCGATCAAGCTTCTTCTGAAGGACCTGCTCTTATACCAATTGTTGGAAATAATACTAAGGGGGGGGGGGGATTGAATCAGTATTATCAATTTAACAATTTTACATTTAGATACACAAATTTATATATACTACTTCTGTTAATGAAACTTGTGTTTATACACAACTGTGTTTAGATAAACCAACGTATACCTTGGAAACTTATAATTAAATTAGTTGATCTTGAATCTGTGTATTAGAACCATATAAACAGTAACCAAGTGCAATAAACAGAACAAGAAATCACACACATAAACACAAGATTTAAGGTGGAAACCCAATGTGGGTGAAAGCCACCTGCTGCAATCGTCTTTATCTTTCTTTAATAAGAAACTTATTTTTACAAATTTTGTACTAGTGCAGTCTTATAGTAGTACATAGGATTCTACCTGTAAAAGGCTACAACCTTCTCTCGCTCTCTAGCTTCTCTTGGAAGGGAGCTACAACCCCCTAGCTCTTGTACTAGCTAATGTGTATACTAGTACGTAGGTGCTGACCTATAGAAGGATACAACCTTCTCTTTTCTTACAGGGACCATGTTTCGTAAATTTTTAGACTAGATCCATCAATAACATCAATCAAACATCAAATACATCTATATCAATCAATCTCCTTTGCAGGAACCAAAACTGAATCAAACAATCAATTTTCTGAATGATGTAACAAGAACACAGCAACAATAACCAGAACCCAATGCAGAACCCAGAACATTGCAACAACAAACAAAAGTAGTTAAAACATATTTATGAGACGTACGCTAATTCAATGTGTCGAAACTATGTTCATACACTATTATCTGAAGGCAGGCCTACGTATACACTCTTTTGAAATGTCGAACCAGCACGTATACATGCCTTTTCTATACTGAACCTGCGTATAGATCTGTAAAATATGATTTAACCTTTACAACTATTCAAACATCAGTTATAACCATATCATCAGATTTATATATTATGAAATGTGCCAATTATAAAATATCAAAACCGCACAAAGATACTTCTCTTCAAGTTTAAAGATCTTGACCCATCAATAGAACTTATCCTTCTTCAACCGCTCAGGTTCCAACTTGATTCAGAACCAGCTATGCACCATGAGCCAATGACTAGTATTGTAGATCTTGCTCTTCATTAGATATTCAATGCTTGAGTACATTTGCCTAATGATCTACTCCTTCTTTTATAGTCTTAGGCCATACTTCATACCATGGTCCAAAACCACTTTAGGAGCAATACCTTAGACTAAATACCTCGGGTCAATACTTCAAACAAGATACCTTGGACCAATACCATAGGTCAAAATACCAAGGACCAAATACCATAGACCAAAACAAGGTTTTCAAACATTTACATGATTTTCCTTATGTAAAAGTGCGTGTATATGCATATGCGCCTTTTGGTATGTGAACCCGCATGTATACGCAGTTTGGTCAAGGGGAACATACATATACCTCTTTTTCCTTCATCCTGTGATCCTAAACTTTGATTTTTCATCTGAGTGAGTTACCATCAAGGACAACACTTGTGTCATAGCACCAAACCTATGTTATAATGCCAACAATTATATGGTGAAATATTGAAATTACTTAGGACATTTCACATATTTATAATAGCAAAAAGATTACAATAGATATTAAAATGAAAAATAAATTTCAATTATTTAGATTTAATATACACACACACATATAGACATGAATGTTGCAAAATAAGCATGTTCTAGTATTTGAAAACCAACTATGAAAAATAAAGTGTAAGTCAAAAGAAGAAGGTTGGTAGTCACAAATGACTAGTTTGTTTATTAATTTTCTTTTAATAGTATGTTGGGTGGTATTAGAATAAGTATATATATGCATGGAATTTACAACAAAAATTACAATAATAGTGCCCTTAGGTTATTGTAACCCTTTTACAAATAGTTACATATTAGGCATGAAAGCCTATAGTTTCATCTAGGAAGTATTTCTTGAGAATCAACTTATTAAAAAAAACGAAAAACTAGAACCTTGGTTTTCCAACTTCCACAAGAAAGTCACACACATGCAAAGGATAAATCTAGGTATTTTGGGATTATTTGACCTAGAAAGAAGAAACCAAATTCTCCTTGAGCAATAAGAAGGCTCTAAAATATATCCTCGAAGGAAAAGGTTTCAAAATTAACTTGAGGGTGTAGTTGCATGTGAATTTACATCTAAAGAAAGATTTCATTAATATTTATTAGAGTAATAGTGATTTAAATTAGATATCATTTTTGGGATTCAACTCTATTAAGTAAGTCATTCATCTATGACCATTTCCATGAGAGGTAGTAGTAACTAACTAATTTCTCATGATTTTTGAATAGTTCACTTAACACAACATCGTTGATTTCACCCACTAGCACTCACATAGTGGCTTTGGTTGTAAGGTGTTGTGAACCTTTTCCTTGAACTTTTTTGATTCCATGATGGTTGGATAATGGATTCGGTCAAAAAGTTTCACTGGGGGAAGAGCATCAAGGTAGACTCATTAATCCTCTATCACCACAGTATCATAGGAAATAATGACCTTTAAGTTAATGATCTCCACCATCATACCTATGTTCCCCTTCTTTTATTCATAAATTCTTTAATGCCAATTATTATGGCACCCTTTAAATTACATGAGGATGTATTCAAGGGAACAATTGACTTGAGAAAAAGGGAGATTATGGGGAAATATTAAACCAAACTTTAGAAAAGTAAAAATGAAGTAAATTTAATTAAAAATTCTAGCTATATTAAAACATGTGGGAATAATACTCTAATTATAAATAATGGAAAGAAAATGTTGCATGAATTCTAACACTAAAGAGAGGTGGTGTGCATGAATTAACTATAATAAAAAATGAGTTAAAATTATATTCATGAGAACCCTCCATTGGGAAGAAGCATAGAATTAGAATCTCTAACTAAAATTTGAAATTGAGAAAATATATGGGAGGCTAGAGACATAAAATTGAAACTTAATAGTTAACTCTAGTTGAAGTACCAATTTGAAATTGGAATCAATGGATGACTAAGAGAAGAAATAGGAAACGCATTTGGAGTGAGAAAAATTAGCCTTTTTAAACAAAATAAGAAAATAGAATTCATGGGAGTCTTGATAAAATTGTGACACATGGGTAGTTGACTAATAGGATTTTGGAAATTAAAAAAATGATAAATTTGCATTAGAAGAAAAATAACAACACCAAGACTAATACCTTCTATAAAATAATACCAAGCTATTATAAACTCACTTTTTGATGCACCTTAGTGTTGGACAAATGTCCTAATGTTGAATTATTTCTAAGTGACTAAATGGAGTTTTTTTGTGGCTTTGATGTGTGCAAAGTTTGTATTAAGTGGGAAATTGTCATGTTTTAGAGGTCACCTCCACACTGCTAGTGTACTCATATCTCATATTGCCTCATTATAGGTCAGGGGTCTATAGAGAAGAAGAGTACCCAAGGAGTAGGTAGGGAGGCTATGGGCGAGCGTGTGATATTTGACAAGTGCACAAGTAATTAAAGTTGATTTTTCTTAATTGTTATTAGACTACTTCAATAACTAGTCAACCCTCTCAAATTCTATATGCATAATCTTATGATGAATGGTATTGTATGAGTTAATTTCATATGTATTTCTTAGCATAATAAACTAGCCAGTAGTTAAAACATTGATGAAATTCGAATTGTAAGTCTAAATATGACTCTTTTATTGGATAAAGGTCCATTGTAATTGTAATCATAGAAAGTTCTAATATTTTTTGATGAGTAGTAAATAGTTGATGAAGGTCAAGTGTATTTGTAAAGAGAGTTGTATGAAATTTTCGAAATAAATATAATAGCGAATGAAGGTAATTGTAGTTTGATTACAAATCACAATGGTAATTTTGTGGTAACATGAACACCACAATTTTTTTTTTTTTTTGGTTAACACAAAATAATATGTTAGTTATGTGTGCTTTATTCTTTAACCATTGAAGAACATAGTTAATTACTCCTATATACATTTTATTGATGTCAATGAATCAATATGTTAGTTAAGTTGTGTTCATGATTTCTATAGAAAATTGAAGAACATAATTATTTATTCCTTGACACATTTTATTGGTTTCAATAAATTATTTAGGAATAGAATGAAGCATAAGGTTATTTATTCTAATATAAATTCTATTGAATTCATTAATTATTTAAGAACGAAATGAAGAACAAAGTTACCCATTTCTATTTACATTTATTTATTTTTATAATTAAATTAAGAACATAATTAGTTTACTCCATATGTATCCCATTCTAATTCCTATGATGATATTGGTGTGAATAAAACAACTCAAGTTACTACTTGAATTTGGTTCTTGAATACTTGTAATACCTTCAGTTAAGTTAACTAGATATAGAACCCTTACCCACATTTATTAAACTTAAATAATAAAATTGATTACCTAATTTGTGTAGCATGAGGCTGTTAGGTATGGTTGATCCATACACAAAGGTATCCCCCACTTATACCAAGCGGAAGTTTGTAAATTATTACACATTTTTCTCTGACCTCTACATAGTCTACCTCTTACTCTAAAGCCTATATACTCTAACATAGTCACACGAGTACTAGGTAATCCTACATTATGCTTATAACCAAAGTTACATGAAGGTTACAATGTTAGAGGTTTGAAACTTTGCATAGATTCCATATGGGAAAGCCACTACTAACCTAACAATCATTATGCAACTATCAAGGTAGCTCTATCCTTCTTGGTCGTCTTTCCTTTTTGCTACGGACTTAAATTTCTCAGTGCTTCAAACTTAATCCTTTTACCTATAAATTTAACTCAAATGAAATGTGAAGTAACATTAATGGCTCAACTCCAAACCACCCAGGTGCTACTATAAGCACCCAGGGCTGAATGACATAACCCAATGTTAATTTATATTAGCTATCAATAAATCATGATTTTATTGCTTAACTCTTCTTAAAATATCAATAGTATGGACCACTAGAAGGTCAATCTTATATCATAATATAGGGCTCAACCAATACCAGAATATTGGGTCAAGCCTTATATCAGGGAAGATAAATAAATAAAATGTCTATATTATATAAGCTCGATAGACAAAAACAACTGACATTGAAATGTATTTTTAGTTTCTTTGTTACTTAGCAATTATGGGCACTGAAGTATTGACACATCACGAAATATATAACAAAGGGTTTCTCTGCAAAATTTTGAGGCCCAAGGAAAACCCTATCTTGGAACTGTGATATCGGAGTTATAAGGAATGGTAAGGTGAACTCAAAATATTGGGACATCAACCTAAAGAATACAAAGTAAAACTTGACAAAACATCGAGGTTTGAGGTCCAAAAAAATAAAAATTGACATGATGGTGTCATATGATGACATGGAAATGTCACCTGTATGACACATGTCACTCAAATTTGGTGATTTGGCATGACAAGTAGGTATGGGAGAGTGACACTTAGCACATGTTAGTAGTGCAACAATGATAGGAGCACATCCAAAATTTCCACATGTTAAGGGGTGATTGGTTATAGAGAATGATGTGTCATGTTTAGTTGGCATATTAACATATTGGCATATCAAGATTTAAGAGTTTAGACTTTGCAAACTTCTAATATTATTATACTCACTATACACACCATCTTTCCATGTGGTTAATGATGTGTTAGAAGTATATATGTGTTGTTCAACAATCGTAGGGCATATTTTGTTTTCCCAGGCTAAGTTGTCTAAAGGCCTTGTCATATCACAAAAATAGAGTTTCATAGTTATATAACCTTTTCTGATTTTTCACTACCCAATATGTTATATCGACATATCATATTTTTGGAGTCAAGGGTATATCATCTATACGATATAACAATATATCAACATATCGATGATAATGTGAGATGGTAGGGTTTACTAATGTCTTGGTATTGGCATATCACCATATCAATAGATCAACGCAATGAGAGCATATAAACATATCAAATCCCTATAGTTTTGGAAGGGAGAAAGGCCTAAAATCTTATGATATAGAAAAATTTCAATATGACAAGTCTGATAGTTAATATGGGGCCTAAGAGAGGAAAATACTTCAAAAAACATAACTTTGTGCTCATAGCTCTGACTCAAGTTAAATTTATATCATTGGAAAGCTCTCAATGAGAAAATTATTATGGAAACGTCAAATTCGAGATTTAAGATTACAAAATATAGGGGAAATTTGGTATTTTGTCTATTGAATGAACTATAAAGGTTGAGCTAGTCACACACACATCCTTACTCATGATTAATGGGCTAGATATGCTTAGAATGATAATAGTTGATGTTATTTGAATATCAAGTTATGGTTGTGAGTCCTAGTTCACCTCTTAGGATATACCCTTACTTCAACCCTACATAAAATTAATAAGGTTACACTTAAAAATTATCTAAGGCCATAAGAAATTCTAACCAATAACGGGTCAAATGATTAATTAAACCTTAATGGCCCCTATATTTTAAGGATAACGATCTTAACGATTTATTCTATATATAGTCTTGGAACCTATGTTGAACCCCTTATTAATTGATTTTTCTTAAGAAGATTTCCATCCTAAAGGACAACCTAAAATAGTACTTGGTTCAAGTGTATCAAATGTAAGTATACGCATATACCTATGCTTGTTAATCAATTAAATGAATAATCATGCAAGTGGGAATAAAATGGCCTTAACCTTAGAAATAATATAATGTATTCAAATCCTATCCTCGACTCTAGTGATGGGATAATCCCTTGACAGAACTAAACATATGTCCAACCCAAATAGAGATTTTTTTTACCTAGAAGGATTGAAATAGTTGATTGTCTGAATCATTAATGATATAGACTTATTGATATCAAAATTATAACAAATTAATTTCTATTGAATCTTTGTTGTCAAGTTTATTATTACATGAGTAATGTTTAAATTATGTATCAATATGATCGGAATCTGGATTAGGGGCAACAATTAGCTCAAAAATCAAAGTGTTCAAAATCGCTTGAAAGTTGAATGACCGTGTCCGTCTCAGCAATACGATCCCAAATCAACTTGTTTTGTTCAAAATAGAGTTCTTATGAGGAAGTTAGAGCCCACTGAATGTTTCACCAAACATCCAAAATTTTGGTATAGGCTGTCTGGGATGCTGACTAGACATTTGTACATCCCATTCAGCAAGGAGAATATTTCTTAGAATATTCCCTACAATATTCCTTGGAATATACCTATATAGGCGGATGAGTCATATCACAACAAGTGGCAGTGCAACATTGGGCAATCATGGTCGAGGTGGACCAATGGGAAGGTGACAAGTGGCAAGCCCAGAGGCTGCAACATGCCCCTAAAATGGTATGTCAATTTTTTATGGAGGCATCGGGGTTATACCCAGTGACCTTCCCTCTGCAAGACAAAGCTCTTAACCATATCCTCTATCCATGTTAATTAACATGTATTGTGCGGCGATTATATTTGAAGTTCAATGTAATACAATTTGGTGGTTAGGAGGGCCATCCTGTAGGTCAACCCTCCATGTGAACACACCAAACATGTCACAACACCAACCTAAACCCAGAAACCACAAAGGTTAATGCAACATGTGAATACCTCTATGTAACCCGCCAAGTCAATGATTATTTAACCGCATGGAATTTTCGCTAGCCATGACATGTGACCACATCAAGTGGAGACCATCAACATTTAATGTTTACGATTTTATAAAATACACCGGTTTTGTGTTAAGCATGATTAGTGCTTTAATTAAACCTAGTTAACGCTAATTAAACCTGAGTTTAACTCAACGGAGATATTGGAGGATTCACCAAATTTGACCCTAACTCCAGATCTAACAGGCTTAACTAGAGTTCTTCTAGTCTTGGAGAAGATGATTTTGACTCAGATTAGGAAAAGGTGTTCCTAGATGATTTTGAAATTATGAACACCATGGAATAGGTTGTGAGGCAGAGAGGCACTTTTGTATGTGATTTTTCCACATTGAAGTTTAAGGAAGCCTAGGGTCTCCAGAGGAGGAGGTCAAGCCTAGATCAGCTAGAGTTCAATTAAGGAGCTTGGAGAGCCATATTAGTGGTTTTTGAGTGATATGAGTCCATTGAAGCAGGTTTCAAGAGATGTAGAGCATTCAAAACTATAATTTTTTTCTATTTTGAGAAAATACAGAGGC
The DNA here is from genome assembly GCA_000404065.3 of Pinus taeda. Taxonomy (NCBI): domain Eukaryota; kingdom Viridiplantae; phylum Streptophyta; class Pinopsida; order Pinales; family Pinaceae; genus Pinus; species Pinus taeda. Next base: position 14,057 of record APFE031366043.1, read on the forward strand.
CTAAGCCATGGAAGCTAGAGCAAGGAGATGTAGTCCAAGAGGGGTGAACTTCTTTATCAATGTTGGGTTGTGTTATATTATTTCCATGACTAGCCCACGTAGTTAATCGTGGGGTTAGAGAGGGGGGAAGAGCCCCCCTTCATTGCACCAATTGTGTAATAGGGGGGTCACAGAAGGTTTGAGAGGTGCAGGTAACCCTATTTATGGGGTTTGGGGGAATGCCCTAGAAAATTTTGGCATGATTTTTGCACATGTTTTTGGATGTGATGGTTTTCAATCCATGGTATTGGACGCGATGGTTTTCGTTCCATGGTATTGGATGCTTTGGAATGTATAAATATGTATTATAACATTAAAAGGAACATAATGAAAAATCAAGCTGGTAGTCCCGGTTTTCGGATCTAGGGGAAAATCTTTGTGTATATGTGTTTTAAGTGTTATTCTCTCGCATTTTTTATTTTCTGTGTTTTAGAATTCATATGTAGGTAATTTCTGTACGGGGTTAAAACCTACAATCAAAACATTGTGTTAAGTGTTTATCTTTATGGTTTGTTGTTCATTTCTTTATGTTGTTCAACACTTTACTTTCATGCTATTATTCTCATGATTATAACATAAAACTTTACATAATTTTACTTGTTTCCAATCACAAACACCATAAGGGAACCTATGCACATGAAGCAAGTGACATGCATTTGTTTATAAATCTGAAGTTGAAATTAGCACAAAAAAACTAAGATTCAGCTACATATCAAGTTGGTATCAGAGAAAAGGTTTATTTTCTTGATTTCTTGAGATTTGTGGAAGGAGAATTAACAATGTGCAAGTTTATGTGATGGCAACTTCAACAAGTGATGTCTCTAATCTCTCTTCCTTTGCAAGATTCTTTGATGAAGAGATGTTTCAAGAGTTTTTCATCATGAGAGGTATGGTGAAAGAGATGATTGAAGATATGAGGGAGAACACTATACTTCAAGAGGAGTTGATGGCCATGAAGGAGGAGTAGCAAGAGCTTATTGAAAAGATGCACGAGATGGATATTTTACTGTATGATGCCAAGGAAACCCTAGCCAAGTATGTGCATGAACATGAGGTATGAAATTAAAGTTTATCTTCAATTTCCTCTCAAAATGAATGTTTTCATGCTTTTGAAAGTTACACTAGAGGAATAGGGTCCAAATTATTAATGAATATGGGCTATGAAGGTAAAGGGTTAGGCAAACATGCACAAGGCATAGTTGAGCCAATTGTTGTTGAGGAAAGGCCTAGGTATTTGTGTGTTGATTATGGAAAATATGATGGAGAATTCTCCAAAGCAAAGGAGGCACATTAAGATGTTCCAAGAAGGAATTTCATTACATGTTCACACCCTTAAGATTTTAAATCTTGTGTTCATGAGGAATGCAAAAGTTTTTTACCCACCTTGCAAGAAGATGTGCATAAGTATTGAATTAGTGGAAAGGGAAAACAAGAGGATGTTTAAAGCTCTTAGGTCATTGAAACCATTGTTGGTATTCTAAAGAGAGCAACTATCTCATCAAATTCAGCTCCTCAAGAAGGCGACAAAGGTGAATGTGCAAGGTATAAATCTGTGTTTAATCAAATTTATTTTGATTATGATAAACATGGTAAATATTCACATAAGAATTGTAGAGAATTTACATGTTCTTTTTGTGGTTTGAATAACCATAATGTTTCAAGATTTTGGAAGAAAATGACAACATACAGGAAACTTTCAAAGCAAAAGAGACAGAAAACCAAAGGTCCATTGGATAATGGAAACCTTATTGTAAAGAAGGTGCAAGTATTTTTCACTCATTTCCATAAGCAGGGCTATCTTGTAGATAATTCTTGGACTTTGCATCCATCAACTCATCCACAACACTTGAAGAAGGCGGAGAGAGACTTTGCCAAGAATGAAAAAGAGGATTCTATGATTATTGTGGGTTAAGATGATTCACAAGATGTTGTGAAACTGAAAGAAGTGCCATGGAAATGGTTTGGTAAGAGGTGGTTTGATTTCTTAACCAAATAAGACTTTAATTTGCTTTGTTGATAGATGCAATTCTTTGCCTTAAAAATGCATTTCTTTTCCTTGTGAATGCATTAATTTTCTGTTGAAAGTGGAGTTCTGTCAGACTCACTTAAATGCAACAAATAAGGCAATTGTGGTTACAAATTTGTATTTGAATGCATTCTTGATGTTGCATATTTTCACCAGGAAGGTGTGTGAAAGTGGGGAATGTTACTCACTTCATTTGCAGCAAATTTGTCAATTCAACTCTTATTTACCCATACATGTTTTGGGCTTATTGTACTTGTGGTTGTTCTTGAGGGAGAGTTGAATAATTGTACACATACATGAGAGTTTATGTGTGTGTGTGAACAATGGAATTGTTGCTAGTTTCATTATGTTTGGATACATGCATGAGTGTCAAAATGTGTCGATTATTGTCACATGTATTTCATATCAACTTGGATGAGTTTATTTGATCTCCAAAGATGAAAGGGAAATGTGTTGACATATTATTGCTTGAGATGTGAAATTCTTGTTGTTTATGCAAATAATCATCAAGTTGTTGTACATGCTTATGTTTGGCTCTCAAGTCAAGTCAGTTGATTGAAGAATGTTGTTTTGTTTACTTATGTTTAGTTGATGATGTTTTTTTGACCTATGTTAGTTGATGGTTTGTACACCAAGATGCAATAGTACATGGCGATGTTACATGATGTGACAATTGTTGCTTTGAAGGAGAAAAAGAAAAGGTCATCGATATGCATTTCTTGCATAATGTGTTTTTCCATTTAATGGTTCTATTTGTGACAAGATGTTGCAAGATTTTGGAAGGTCCATTCTTGACCAAGATGCCAATGCTTAGCCTTCATTCTCAAACCATGACATGAGTAACATGTTGAACTGGAGCATGATAGAGGCAAGAAGTGAAAGTGGATGAGATGCCATTATAGGCCATTGTATGTGTTGATGCCAAGATTCTCAGTGGGAAGGATATCAGATTGTATCAGTTTTCCAAGAACCAAGGGCTCAATGTGGTACAACAAAAGTATTTTGTAGCTACCAAGTGTCGAGAAAGTGTTGGATTGAGTCAGCACCAAAAGGAAAATAGTGGTTGAGGGACATAACCATTTGCAATACAAGGCATCTCAGTGAACCCAAGTGGTTGTCATGGAAACTTTTCAAGTATAATCAATTGATAGAACTTGGGAAAGATAATATTGTTCAACTCTCATTAGATAACCAACTTTTGTGGGTCCAAAATATTGTCAGTGGGAAGGACTAATCGGAATCTAGATTAGGGGAAAAAATTAGCTCAAAACTCAAAGTGCTCGGAGTTTCTCTAAAGTTAAACTAACATGTCCATCTCCATCATGATTCCAATGCAACTTGTTTCATTCAAAATAGAGTTCATATGAGGAAGTTAGAGCCTGCTGACTGTTTCACCAAACAGGGAAAATTTTGGTATAGGTTGACTGGGACGTTGACTAGGAATCCATACAACCTAGTCAGGAAGGAGAATATTCCTTGTAATATTCCCTAGAATATTACTGTATATGTGGATGAGTTATATCGCAAAAGTGGTAGAGCAAAATTACGCAATCGTGGTCGAGGTGGACCAATGGGAAGGTGACACGTGGCAAGCCCGGAAGTTGCCACGTGCCCCTACAATGGTATGTCAAAATTTTTATGGAGGCACTAGGGTTTGACCCTAAGACCTCCCCTATGCAATCTTAAATGTCTCCTCTATCTATGTTACTTAACATGTATTGCGGGCCGATTATATTTTAAGTTCAATGTAATACAGTTCAGTAGTTAGGAGGGCCAGCCCACATGCCAACCCTCCATGTGAACACACCAAACATGTAACAGTTGTGGTTAATGTTACATCAAGTGCCAACCTAAACCCCCAAACCACAGAGGTTAATGCAACATGTGAATACGTCTATGTAAACTTCCAGGTCAACGGTTATTTAACCACATGGAATTTGTGCTAGCCACGACATGTGACCATGTCAAGCGGAGACCGCCAACAATTAATGTTTATGGTTTTATAAATTGTGTGAGTTTTGTGGTAAGCATGATTAGTGATTTAATTAAACCTAGTTAATGCTAGTTAAATCTGATTTTAATTCGACGGAAATATTGGTTGTTCCACCAAATTTGACCCTAACTCCATATTTGGTGGGCTTAAATGGAGTTCTTCCAGTTTTGGAGGAGCTTTTCTAAGAAAAGGTAGTTTGAGTCATAACTGGAGCATTTTTCGACCAAATGGAGATCAGGAAAATGTGTTCCTACATTATTTCGACATTTTGAACACAATGGAACAGGTTGTAGAGAAAGAGAGGCACTTTTATATGTGATTTCTCCACGTTGAAGTTTAAGGAATCCTAGGGCCACCAAAGGAGAAGGTCAAGCGTAGATGAGCCAGAGTTCAATTGAGGAGCTTAGAGAGTCATATTAGGGTTTTCTAGGTGCTCTGAGTCCATTGAAGCAATTTTCAGGACTTGTAGAGCATTGTAAACTATACATTTTTCTACTTTGAACAAATACAAGTGCCCAAGCCATGGAAGCTGGACCAAGGAGATGTAGCCCAGGAGGGTCAAACTCCTTTATCCAAACATTGTGTTAAGTATTTATCTTGATGGTTTGTTGTTAATTTTCTTGCTGATGTTTAGCACTTTAATTTCATGTTATTCTTCTCATGATTCTAACATAAAACTTGACATAATTTTACCTGTTTCCACTCACAAACACCATAAGCAAACCTATGCACATGAAGCAATTGACAAGCATTTGTTTATAAATTTGAAGTTGAAATTAGCTCATGAAAACTAACATTCAACTATGGATCACAATATTATTATCAATGATATTTTAACAAAAATCAATCGTAAGTATGTGTATGTGGTTAGATGAGTAGACTTTACACAAAGGTTCGAATTTATTGCCACCCAATGAATCTTATTTTCATTTACTATGCTTCGCATACTATTTGTGTGTGCGTGTGCATGTGTGTCTGTGCTGAATCAATAACTCATAGGAGTAATATAGGCAAGGCCCAGGATCAAGCCTTATAACTACCACTATAGCACTATGAGTATATCCAACAACACTCAAGCCAGATATACTAGAAACTCATAGCTTAGCTGATACAGGAGGATTCCGTTGATTCAATTGTACAGGTGTTCAAGTGTCACCATTAGTTTTCAGTGTCGTCATCACTTTAGTTCACCTTTGACAGATCGATAATGTTGGTTATGGATTAGGTTTTCTACGTAATGGTTCTAGTTTTCATGGCATTCAGTTAAGATGGGTCAATGCCTGGTTGTCAACTTGAGTTCATTGGCAGTTCTGTCAGGAATGGTCGACTGTGTTTTTTTCATTCAACAAGTAGGATTTGGTGTCGACATGGTTGTGGTGTCCATCGTAGAAGTTTGATATTTTGTCAGGGGTGTCTTCACAAACATTGTTTTGTCAATGATCCATATGTGGTTTTATATTGTTTTGTGACAAAAAATTGAAAAAGGTGTTTTTAGACCTAATGTAAAATCTAAAACCCTAAAACTACAATTAAACTATGCTACAAACCTAGCACCCAAGTCCTAACCTATCACAACACCAAAAACCATGTATTAATACTAAAACCTAAGCTAAAACCTAAGTTTTATGACCTAAAACACTAACCTAACAACTCTTGGCCTATTTTCATTGTTAAAACATTAAAAAACATTGCAATTTATAATACATAGTCCCTAACCACGTACTCAAACCACAGTGGGACTATTAAAATGTGAACAAGCAGAGGTCAAAGCAACCGTGATTATCTAAAGCGTCAATTCCTAACCATGTCTTTAGATTGCAACAAAACCATGGTAACATGACAAGTGTTATTGTATAACTGTCAGAGGTTGACCGTAGCAGTTAGCCGCGTCAGAACCACATGTCATATGAATAGACAGTTAAGTGGCAAAGATAGGCTTTAACTGCAACAGATAGCAAACCATAACCACAACATGTGAACGGTTCATAGGTTAAGTTGTAACCATCGATGTCAGCAAACCGTTAGGTGAAACAAACCGGAACCGTTTGGGAAAGAGCCTCTATTCACATGCATTGGCAGGAGCAACTTCGACCAATTAGCTAATGGTTAGCGGTCAGTGCTAAACCAAAGTCAATTATGGGTTTTTTTTGCTAAGTTTTATGCTACTTTTAATAAAACCACCATATGACTAAACCTAGAGGTGTCCCTATGTAACAAGACTGAAGCTCCTGAACCAAAATTAGGCCAAATTCATCCCTAAACTTAGTGAATGGAGTTTGAATGTATTTGCAGGCCTATAAGAGGCAGATTTGTCCTTTGAAAAAGATTAGAGTGGTTTTTAACTTTTGTATGTAGATTCTGGAGGACATAGGTGGTTGTTGTTTTGAGTGTTTCGGGAGCATCCAAGGTCGGTTTTGGAAACCGTAAGTAGCATTGGAAAGCTGGCTCAGAGGACTATCTAATGACAATGATCAGAAGTTCCTACAGGCACATTCAGTCAGGTATTTTCACTATATAATAAATACCTTCTTCTCATTCCTAATAAAAATGTTCGCCCATCCTAAAAGCGGACCCAAAGACGTAGTCCATCAGGAACGAACTCCATAATCAATTTTTTGTCTGGTATCCCTGTGTTTTTACTATTTGCAGTTATATCATGCATCGATTTTATGTTTAATCAGCTGTTGTAAAGTGTTATTTTCAAGAAGTTTTTCATTGGTTTGCATGCTTTTAGGGAACATTTAAATCATTAATGGTTAATCAATTCTACATCAATTTTTAGTTTATGATAATTTTAGATCTTACAATTTTGTATCAGAGTAGGTTTCATTCGTAGAATGTGCCACTGAATGTTAACTAGGTCAAATTCGCAACAAGGAGAAGAAATCCCTGAGCAGATCAATGCAGAGATTGGAAAGCGACGAGTCGTTCAGAAATCGACCATGTCGGAACCTAATATAGGTGAAAACAATGAAACTAAGATGAGTGAAGAACAGTTTCAGCAGCCATTCTTAACAGTGCAACAAATGTTGGGAAAATTGTACGAAGACAAGAAGACAAGAGATGCAGCTTCTTCGAAACCATCGAAGAAGGAAAAAGGTAAAGGGAAGACTGATAAACCACCTTCACCTCTATCATCTCCATCATCCTCTTCTTCTTATTCTTCTTCTTCTAGTGCAAAATCTGAAATGGAAAAGAAACCTACGAAAACATCTCTTTTGAAACTTAATGTTAAATTTGAGTTACCTGTTTATGATGGCGAAATGAATCGTAAAAAGTTAGATAACTAGATAAAGTAGTTAGAAGTGTATTGTCGCATTCAAAAAATTTGTAGCTGTAAAACTAAAATTTAGCTAGCTTCACCTAGGACGGGGGGAAAAAATTTAATCTGGTGGGAAAGTAAAACTCAGATAGATGTAAAGCGTAAAGGAAAAGTCATCTTTTCATGGTCTAAGTTTTTAAAAGCTCTTAGTAAACAATTCTATCCTTTAGGATACATGTAGCAAGCAATTCTTGATTGGCAGCATCTGAGGCAAGGTAAAGGGAAAAGTGTTCAGGAGTTTACTCAGGGGTTCAAAAAGAAAGTATTGCCACTTGGTATTTAATTGGATACATGTGAAACTTTATTAAAATGCATCGACAGTTTACATTCATATTTGCAACATACTTTATTGATGTTTAATCCTGGCGATTTTGATGAGGAGTGTGTTTACGAAATACATATTGAATTAGGTGGCAGACCATTCAAGTTTTCATTTCAGTCATCCAAAGAGTTGGAAACCAAAGATTCCAGTGATAGTAAGAGGAAGAATAATTCAAAGAGAAAGAAACCAGTGGTCATTCAAAAGGAAAGACCTACTTGTTCTCATTGCCAGAGAATCGGTCATGATGAATCAAAGTGCTGGAAACTTCATCTAGAACTTAAGCCCAAAAGGTACCTTAAGGAGAAGGATGAAAAGAAGGCCATTACAGTAGTCCAACAGGATCTAGGTTCAAATTTAGGTGATGGAAGGGGGCTAACCACCATGGTTACGACAGGTAAAACTTCTGATACTAGTTCAAGTTTGAAAACTATTACATCATCTTTAAACATAAATCCTTCACATGAGGATAAAAGAGTTGAGTTATTTAACATAAGGATAACTTCTAAGTATACAAAGATAGATACAATATTTGATAGTGGATCACAGATAAATTTAATCTCTGAATATTTAGTTAAAATTTTGGGTTTGGAAACAAGGAATCATCCAAGACCTTACCCATTAGGATGGCTAAATAAATCAACTCAGATAAAAGTCACCAAACAGTGTCGATTAAGGTTTTCCATAACAACTAATTACATTGATGAAGTGGAATTAGATTTGGTTCCAGTGGACATTGTGGAGTTGTCTTATGAATTCCTCATCTTTATGATCGAGATGCAGTATTTTATAGGAGAGAACACAAATATCACCTTAAGAAGGATGGGGTTAAATTTATTATCAGGGCACATCAAAGTAAAAATGACTTGAATTCAGTTAATGTTAATGATATGAAGTGATTAATAAGTTCAAACAAGATGTTTGTAATCATGTGTGTAAAGGATCAACATAACAACCAACATGATTCTTGTTTAAGTTATGTAACTCAGCTTAATGATGGTTTGTTTAAAGAGATAGAAACTTGTTCAGTTCTATGTAAAAGCAAACATCTAAATCATCAGCATGGAATACAACATGGGTTATAGTTTGTGCCTAAAGCTCCTCCTTCTAATGTCAGAATGAATCAATTCAGTTTAAGTTTGGAACTTACCAGTTGCATGGATACAGGTTAGTATTGGAGAAAATCAGTGTTCCATTTCTCTTATATTTTGTTGCCATTTAATGTCTCAAACAGTTTGGAAACCTCCTTTCAAGTGGAGAGGAAACCTATTTGTTCTCAAATCAAAGCCTTTTCTAAAGCAATATTAAAATTTCTAATGGGAACTTATGCATTAGATGAAAGTGCTAATCAATGGAAACATCATGTAATAAATGAAGCAAAAGTGATTCAAACAAATCAACAGCTAAATCAAAACTTTTAGAATCAAACTAAGTTGTAGCAAATTTCACCTTACAGTTGGATAGGTTCAGTGCAACAATATCACTTAGTAAACAGGAAGAAGGAAAGTATGTCAATTCAAGTAATTGTTTTGATTTCAAGAACATCTTTGATTGTCTCTGTTTCTCTGCAAAATAGATTGCTTATATGTGTTGATGGTATTAAACAACATCCAGTAGAGATTGTTTTCAAAGATTGTGAATCATTAACTCATGGTTATTCGTGCAAAGAATTCAATTTCCATGTTGATAAAAAGTTGTTTTCCCATCGTTGCAAGTTGTTCAAACTGCAAATGGAAGAAATAGGTCATCCAATCGAAAAGTGCCATGGTTAGCATCATCATGGTCATCACTTGCAGGTGATTGGTTGAATGTATTGGTACATCGTTAGGTCAAGGTGGAAAGAGAGGGAGTTCTACCCTCATCGACTTTTTGTTTACTCAAACTTTTGTGGTCCAGATGCTTTCAAGTGGAGAGGAATGATCTAGGAGGATTCCATTGATTCAATTATACAAGTGTTCAAGTGTTTTCATCAGTGTTCAGTGTCGCCATCGCTTCAGTTTAGCTTCGACAAATCGATAATGTTGGTTATGGATCAAGTTTTTCAGGTAATGCTTCTGGTTTTCATGGCATTTAGTTAAGATGGGTCAGCACTTGGTTGTCGACTTGAGTTCATCGACAGTTCCGCCAAGAATGGTCGACGACATGTGTTTTTGTTGTTTGACAAGGAGGATTTAGTGTAGACATGGTTGTGTTGTCCATCATAGAGGTTTGATATTTCGTAAGGGTTGTCCTCACAAATGTTGTTTTGTTGACGATCCATAAGTGGTTTTATGTCGCTTTGTGACAAAAATTGAAAAAGGTATTTTTACACCTAATGTAAAATATAAAACCCTCAAACTACATTTAAAGCATGCTACAAACCTATCACCTATGTCCTAACCTATCACAACACCAAAAACCATGTATTAATCCTCAAAACCTGAGCTAAAACCTAAGTTTTATGACCTAAAACCCTAACCTATCAACTCTCAGCCTATTTTCATTGTTAAAACATTAAAAAACATTGCAAATTACAATACATAGTCCCTAACTATGTACTCAAACCGTAGCGAGACTGTTAACATGTGAATAAGTGAAGGTCAGAGCGACTATGGTTATCTAAACCATCAGTTCCTAACCGTGTCTTTAGACCGCAGTGAAGCCATGGTAATGTTTCCAACGTTATTGTATAACTGTCAGAGGTTGACTATAGCAGTTAGCCACGTCAGAACTGCATGTCATATGAATAGACAGTTAAGTGTGGAGATAGTCTTTAACCATAGCAAATAGCAAACCGTAACCACAACATGTGAACAATTCGTAGGTTAAGCACAACCATCGGGGTCAGCAAACCATTTAGTGAAACAAACTGGAACTGCCAAGGTAAGAGCCTCTGATCACATGCACTGACAGGAGAAACTCCTCCTGGTCAGCTAATGGTTAGTGGTCAACGCTAAACCAAAGTCTATTATGGTTTTTTTTTACTAAGTTTTATGTTATTTTTAATAAAAACACCATATGACTAGACCTAGAGGTGTCCCTATGTAACAAGACCGAAGCTCTTGAACCCAAATTAGGCCAAATTCATCCCTAAACTTAGTGAAGGGAGTTTGAATGTACTTGCAGGCCTATAAGAGGTAGATTTGTCCTTTGAAAGAGATTAGAGTGGTTTTCAAATTTTGTATGCAGATTCTAGAGGACATAGGCGGTTGTTGTTTTCAGTGTTTCGGGAGCATCTAGGGTTGGTTTTATAAACCCTAAGCAGCATTGGAAAACTGGTTTAGAGGGATATCTGATGACAGTGATCAAAAGTGCCTGAGTACACATTCATTATGGTCTTTTATCCATGTAATAAACACCTTCTTCTCATTCCTAATAAAAATGGTTACCCATCTTGAGATGTAGTCCATCAAGGACGAACTTCATCATCAATTTGTTATCCGGTATCGCTGTGATTTTACTATTTGCACTTATGTTATACATCGATTTTATGTTTAATCAGTTGTCGTAAAGTGCTCTTTTCAAGCAGTTTGCTCCTCAATTTGTGTTCTTTCAACAAACATTCAAATCATTAATGGTTAGTAAATTCTACATCAGTTTTTAGTTTATGATCATTTCAGATCATTAGACTAGGAAGGAGATGTATGGAGACCACGAGAAATTGGAGCTGGGATCCCAAACTCCCACGGGGCACCTATCCTTCCAGCCTTTCTATGATGGGCCATAGTGTCCCTTCATGGGATTTGAACCTAGGTGGCAAGGATAACTTCCTAGTGAGAAAACCACCTCATTGTCCCACAAGAAAATTATTTACAAAAAATACTTATGAATAAAATTTTGATGATGTATAAGTAAAGTTTTACTAAGATTTGTGAAATTTTATTTTTATATTTTCTAAATTATTTTATATATATAGATATACCTTTCCGTTGCATAATAAAATCATATTTATGATTTTCCATTTATCTATGCTCGACATAATATTTGTAAAATATTTAAAAAAATAAAGTTTTAACCATATATAATTAGAATTTTAATAAGATTTGTGAAAATAATTATTTAATATTGTTCTTAAATTAATATTTCTTTAAAATTTTATTAGACCATGTGCTTCAAAAAAATATAGGGAAAAAATTCGTGAAGCATTAACATGTTCTCATAGAAAATATTGTAAATGGGATGTTAAAGGAACCTTTAGGCTTGTGGTGTTTTTTAATTTGGAATTTTAGTTTTCAGCCTTCATTATATATCAACAAAGTAGCAACATGCTCAAAGGAACTTTCTAGATTATGGTGCCAGCAATTTGGATTTCCAATTTTGACCTTCCAAATGTGTGAACAAAGAAGTGGTTTTCCTACGTAGGGAAGGTGTGGCGTGGGTTGAGAGAACATCTTTTCACATGGCTTCCCTAAATGAGCATTTTGACCATATATAATTGTTACATTATCCTTTTTCTTTATTCCACCTATGTAAAATATCTCTTTAAATTCAATAACTATGTGGTTGGAAAAAACAATTGTTGCATCACCCCCTTTCTTTATTCTACTTAAGTCAAATATCTCAAATATCTCTTTAGAGCAAATAACTATGTGGTTGGTAAAAACAATTGTTACATCATCCCTTTTCTTTATTCCACTTAAGTCAAATATCTCTTTAAATTCAATAACTATGTAGTTGGCAAAAACTTAAGGAAGTCAAATATTTCGTTGAATTCAATAGCTATGTGGTCGACAAATAAACCATTATGGAGAATATCTAAGAAGTCCATATCATTCCAGTGGCGACCATGTAACCATCTCATCTGTATGTGATGTGATGGCCATCTTTGCATTGAATTTCAATTTCTAAAGTTCTTTTCTACTTAGAATATGAGGATATCAAAATGTATTTCCATGGAGACCATCTAACCATCCTCACCTTTATATGTGATGGTTGCATTTAATTTCACGTTCTAAAAGTTCTTATCTCCTTAGCATATGAGGGCATCCATATTTATTTGAAACACATTCTTCTATAAGTTGTGGTGTCATTTATTAGTAATAATGAAGTGGATCGAATAGCCAATTTTCTCTAACTTGTATCCCCATTATTTTAAGTGGGGATAAATTTCAAAGGGTTTGACTCTATAGTCTCATTTCCACCACGATTTTTTTAAGTAGTGTGCTTTTTAAGCTTCAGTTTCAATTTCAGTATTTTGTTGAAATGCCTTCAAATTTAGTTGATGATTGATTAAATGCTTATTTAAAAATGCAAGAGAACGAACTCTAATTGTCTGCATTATTTGAAGTTTTCCATTGGTTTCATTGCTTAATGTGACCTTAAAAACAAATCAAACGAAATGGAGAGACACGACACACCCATTTCAAAAGGTCTAACTAAAAAGGCATTTGGATTCGAATCTGCACTTTCTTTTATTAATTTTCCTTCCATGTGTAGGTCATGAATCTGCATACTTTCTCTTTTACTTATGGATTATAAGAAAATCGAAACGCTTCCTTTTAATTATATAATAGTATAAAATTATTTGATTTATTTTTAATAAATTTTAGAGAATGTATTGGGTTCTAAAATTATTTATTTATTTATTTTATAGTGATTTAGTAATTTGTTAGAGTAATTTAGATCAAATTTAAGATTAAATTTATCAGAACACTAAAAGTTATCTAACATTTTGTAAGCCAGATATACTAAGAATTTATGATTTAGCAAGAGCCTAGGATCAATAAGGGTGGGAGAGCCTACTCCTTGAACCTTATCACAATGAATCATAAATTTGGGCTGTAAAATTTGAAACTACGAAAAAAAATAAAAAATAAAAAATGATATTAGAATTTAAAAAAAAATTAACCAACTACTACAAAGTCATAAAAGATATGACTTTTCAAATAATAAGACTATTGAATAACGTTCTCCAATCATAATTATATTTAAATTGATGAATCAATTACAGATTATTGATTAATTCATTATAATGTATATAAATATGATGAAATCAATTTACAAGATTTTTTAAATAATATTCATTTTAATGTATATAATGTAATGTTTAAAAATTTTACCTAACAAACTTTTGAATATCACATTGATTTTAGAAAGACTTCTTGATTTAAAAAAAAAAAAACAAAAACATACAAGTCTAATAAATGGAGAGATCAACATAAACAAAATATAGTTCATAACTATAATGACATTACCTTTTCATAACAGATAATTATAATGACATTATGTAATGGTAGACGTTACCATACAATCTAGGAGTATAAATATTTTGGAACTTTTGTGGAATGATTCATAATTTTATGCAACAAACCATTGAATACGGTGATCATTTAAGAGATTTTTCTATATTACAGATATTAATATATAATTTATTATCTTAATAAATGGAAGATTTAAATTTGTAAGTTTTGTTAAGGGAAATGAAGAGACTCTTCAAAGGAGAGTTATTAACATAAGAGACTCAATCAATAACGATCCATTCATGTACGCTTATCAGTCAATAAGTGAATCCTTTTTCTATGTTAGACCAAATTAAAATGTTTCTGGTTTTTTTTTTTAATAAAAATGTTTTTTTTATTTAATAAATATCATTGAAAATATAGAAATAAATTGTTTTTTTAGATTGTTTTTTCAGAAAGAAAATCCTATTTGGCAATATTTTTCAATATGATTTGTTCAAATATATAATTTTTGATATTGTGATCATCATTATAGCAAAAAAAGCATAATTGTATAAATAGATTACTACAAATTAGTGACCATGGTCTTACGGTCCTATCCTTCCATGGATTCGTGATCATGAGTTTTTCGATTGAAACATGTACAACATCTTTTGAAAGGTGATGCAAGACTTATAAGGTCCCTATATATGTGCTTATAGGAATACCATTCCAACATTAAAAATTTCCTTTTAATTTCTTTGAGATGATGATATAGATGAGGGAAGAAAACCCAAATTTTTCACCCACCCAGCCAACCATCAGCTTGGAGTCACCCATAATCTAAATTTTCTTAACATTGTGTTTGTTTGATGTGTTTAATAGGGATCAAAGGGTTGTTGATGCTTCCTTGTTATTCAATCCCCTTCTTAGAGAATAATGAATATACAGATAAAAAAATTTGCTAAGAAATAAAACTACCCCAGAACCACATACTTGATCTTGGCTTGCTCCATCAAAGAAGCCGCATGGGACTTCATCCACCAACAACAACATAATTGGGATTCTTAACTTCTTTTGTTTTTCTTTAGTCTTGGAATCTTTACAAATAGAATCAATAACCTCTATCACTACTTCACAAGGAATGTTCTTGTCCTGAAAGGTCATGAGAATGTAAACACACCTGTTGGTATGGATAAATACAACTAGAAACACTAGTCAATTGTGAACTAAATAATTCGATACCTAATCCAAAACACATTCCACCATTGCAATTTTATGCCATTTGGCTTTGAATGGTTTGAAAGAGATTTCGCAAAAGACCAGACCTACTGAGAGTAAGAACATTCAAAAAATATATGATAGACGGATTCTTCATGATTGCGACATTGTGGGCACCAAATGGAACCTATCTAGCCCCATCTCATACCATTATCCTAAGTTAATAGTCAATTATATAGAGCTAACCACAATGTTATTTTATTTTTCAATAGGTCATGTTCTTTCCAAACGAATTTCCAACACCAAATAAGGGAGCCATTGAAATCCTCTTCCATCTATGTTGAATATCCCAACTTCATAGAGAAAATACTTGTGTCGGTATTCTTTGACCAAGATAGAATGTCTTTGTACTCCTATGATAGTGTTGTCTTTGAATTAACTAAAAGATTAATATATGTTTTCCATTTGATTGCCTCTGCCTCGTTTAACTTGAGCTTTGTCACAGAGTGCCACCCTTAAATTCCCCTTGAAAATCAGACGGTAAATAAGCATTAGCCAAGTAAAAGACTCCTTTCTTATTCAAACACCTTATGAGGTTTCTAGACAATTTGTAACCATCACTCACCTCAGCCCAAGGATCCTAACCAATCTTAATACTCCTTCCACTCCTCACCCTCCATACTATTAGAAAATTATATATTACAGACCAATGGAACACATAAAATATTGGAGAAATATAAACATAGAAAATGCATAAAACAAGACAGACACATATATACGTGGTTCACCCAGTTCAGGATACATCCACGGAGAAACAGCCAGTCTTCTTTTATTATATTATCCAGCAAAATAAAGAGATACAACCTACAATAGATCCGCTGTAACACCCTCTTCTCTCTCAATTTCCTCTCTCTTCTTCACTCAGAATACAATGATCTACATAGCTGCAATACAATTCCCTCAGATATAGTGAGGGGTTGCCTTCTAGGGAAAAAAACCATAAACTAAACATAACTTCTATCGTTAGGTCATCTCCCTAATGAACGGACCGGATTGACTAGAAATTACTAGACTTTTACAAGGTAATTTTACATCTATTTTTAGCTTCAGAGACGCTGCCCTAAACCCACGTCGGGGGACCGCTGGCCCCAGGACCCCATAACCGAGGGGGATTAGCCCACCGGACCCCTGCGGGGGGGACAAGTCCCCCCCACGGCCACCCACATGGAGGTTGTACAGTCTTCCTGGGGTATACATCCAGCTGAAACATTTGAATACATAAGATAATTAGGCTCCGCACCCAACAATCTCCCACGTGGAGACTGATTATAGCAACTCCACTGCTACTTCATTTGATAGACAATGACTCCTCTTTGGACCTGGTTGTTTCTCATCTTCTTCATCATACTTGAAGACCGATTGAAACTAAGCAGATTCTCAGTTTCTCCCTAGTTACAACTTTTGTTAGCATATATGCAGGATTCTGGCTAGTGTGTATCTTTTCCAGCTTCAACTGTCCATCTTCTAATGCTAACCATATGAAATGGTAATTGAGCTATATATGCTTAGTCTTGGAATGAAATGCAGAGTTCATTGCAAGACGTATGGCACTCTAGTTGTCACTGTATAACCTGCCCAACTCCTGC
This sequence comes from Pinus taeda, assembly GCA_000404065.3. Taxonomy (NCBI): domain Eukaryota; kingdom Viridiplantae; phylum Streptophyta; class Pinopsida; order Pinales; family Pinaceae; genus Pinus; species Pinus taeda. The sequence continues at coordinate 30,760 of APFE031366043.1, forward strand.
TTCTTACCCAATTCATCCAAAAATCTTTGTAACCAAATCATTTCTTTACTAGCCTCTGTAGCAATAACATATTCTTCTTTTGGTGTTTAAAGTGCAACAACGCTTTGGATTTTTGAAACCCAACTGACAGTTGTTCCACCTACAGTAAATACATATCCTATAGTGCTCCTCCTGTTATCTCTACCACTTGCCATATTTGCATCAACATATCCCTATAGAGCAATGTTTGAACCACCAAAGCATAATGCTTGATTTGTGGTACCTCTCAAATACCTGAGAATCCACTTCACTGCCATCCAATGTTTTTTTCCTGGATTGTTCGTGTACCTACTTACAACTCCCACTGCATGTGCAATATTAGGCCTTGTGTAGATCATTGCATACATTAAGCTTCCAACTGCTGATGCATATGGAACTTTAGACATATGAGCCATTTATTCCTGAGTCTTGGGACACGCCTCCCTACTATAATTTGAAATGGCTAGCCAAAGGTATACTAACTGGTTTTGCATTCTGCATATTAAACCTTTACAACACCTTTTCTATGTACTCACTTTGAGACAATGTTAATTTGTGATTCTTCCTATCTCTAGTTATTCTCATACCAAGGATTTGTTTTGCAAGACCCAAATCCTTCATTTCAAATGAGTTTGCCAATTTCCTTTTAAGCACATTTATTTCCTGCATGTTATAACATGCAACAAGCATGTCATCTACATACAATAAAAATACAATATAGTTGCCATCATTTTTCCTTTTGAGATAAACACAATGATCAGAGTCACACCTAGTATAACCTTGTTCAGACATAAACCTATCAAATTTTAGATACCACTGCCTTGGAGCCTGTTTTAAGCCATACAATCTCTTCTTCAACCTGCACACTAGTTTCTCCTTCCCTTTTACTTCATATCCTTGTGGCTGCTGCATATGTATTTCTTCCTCCAAATCCCCATGGAGAAAGGTTGTCTTTACATCTAACTGCTCAAGATGCAAATCTTCAGCTCCTACTAGACTTAGAATAGTTCTGATTGAAGTCATTTTCACAATAGGAGAAAATATCTCATCAAAGTCTATACCCTTTTTTTGTGCAAACCCCTTCACCACAAGTCTAGCTTTATACCTTTTTCTACCTCCATCTTCTTCCTTCAACTTGTAAA
>APFE031366043.1:43656-54554 GCA_000404065.3 Pinus taeda
TTCTGATTGAAGTCATTTTCACAATAGGAGAAAATATCTCATCAAAGTCTATACCCTTTTTTTGTGCAAACCCCTTCACCACAAGTCTAGCTTTATACCTTTTTCTACCTCCATCTTCTTCCTTCAACTTGTAAACCCATATATTCTAAATTTCTATTTTACCTGCAGGAAACCTAACTAAGTCCCAAGTATGGTTATGTGCTAAGGATTCCATCTCTTCTTTCATGGCTTGCTCCCACTTCTTGCTGGTTTCTACCTTCACTACTTCTTCATAACATTCTAGTTCACCAGAATCAGTCAACAATACATAATATAATGAAGGAGAGTATCATTCAGTGGGTATACTTATGCTAGTAGATCTTCTAACTCCACTTTTAGGTGTTTGAGGTGCTTGTTGCTTTTGTAGTTATTGTTCTAGCTGTTGATCATTGTGATTTTTGGGCACCATCACTTTTCCTGTGATATCGTCAAGCACTATGTATTCTTTGTTTTCTTTTTCCTGTTTCTTTTCCTGCAACTGATTCTTATACAAGACCTTTTCATTGAGTATTACATCTCTTCTCGTAATGATTTTCTGATTTTCATAATCATATAAGTGATAACCAAAATCATTAAAACCATATCCAATAAAGGTAAATTTCTTTGATTTTGCCTCAAGCTTTGTTCTATTTTCTTTATTAATGTCGACAAAGGCTTCACAACCAAAAGTCTTTAAAAATGAGTAGTTTACCTTTTTACCTATCCATGCCTCCTCTGGAATACCACCATCCAAGGAACTTGAAGGCCCTTTGTTTATTAGATAAACAACAATATCTATAACATCTGCCCAAAATTTTAAAGGCAATCCTGCATGCAATCTCATGCACCTTGCACACTCCATGATTGTCCTATTCATCCTTTCTGACACTCCAATTTCTTATGGTGTTCCTGGAACTGTCTTCTCTCTACAAATTGCATTCTCTGAACAATACCTATCAAACTCTTTGCTGCAATATTCACCTCCATTATCTGATCTGAGACACTTCAACTTTTTTCTTGTTTCATTTTCAACCAAAGTTTTCCATTTCTTGAAAGTATCACATACATTAGATTTATTTTGAATACAATAAATCCAGGTTTTTCTGGTTGCATCATCAATAAAAGTAACATAATAACGAGAGCCACCAAGAGAGGATACTTGAGCAGGCCCCATACATCTGTATGCACAAGCTCTAATTTTTCGCTCTTATTTTATTTCCCAACTCTAAGGAATCTGACTCTCTTCTGTTTTCCATAAACACAATTTTCACATAATTTTAAATCAACATGCTTCAAACCTAGCAACAAATTCCTTGAGTGAAGAATTTGCATCCCCTTCTCATTCATGTGCCTGAGCCTATGATGCCACAATGTCGTATCTTCTCCTATAGAGGTTAAAGCATTAACAGAATTAGAAATACCATTGCATAAGTACAATGTACCAACTTTTTCTCCTTTCACTGTTACTAGGGATCCTTTAGTGACCTTCCAGGTTCTATCTGCAAAAGTAGTTACGCAGCCTTCACCTCCCAACTACCCTGTTGAAATTAGATTTTTCTTCAGATCTGGAACATGCCTTACCTCCTTCAATAGCCATTGATTTCAATTCTGCTATTTTATAAAAATTGTACCCATCCCAACGATTTTACAGGGTTTATCATCACCCAATCGAACCTGTCCAAAATCTCCTTGAACATAACCATGAAAATGTTTCCTATCAGGTGTGGCATGGAATGATGCCCCGCAATCTACCACCCAGGTGTCAATAATATTTTCTAATGAAAGAATCAAAGCATCTTGAAACACATCACCTGTTACATTTGCTTCATGATTGTTTTCTTGTTGCGCGTCTCCTTCTTTTCCCTTCTGAGACTTGCAGTATTTCCTTAGGTGTCCCTTCTTCCTGCATTTCCAGGACACAATCCCCCATCTGGACTTGGATCTGCTTTTTCTTGACTTACTGTGATATCCAGAGCTCTTTCCTCTTTTCATTTTTCTTCCCCTGGTCTCTGCAGTCAAAACATTACCTAATGTCTCACCAGAGCTTTTTCGTTGCATTTCCTCGCTAAGGATTGCACCAACAATATCATCAAACTTTAAAGTACTAGATCCAAAGATAGAGTTACTGATGGCCATAACTAAACCATTCCAACTTTCTGGCAATGAGCACAGAAATAACAGAGCCCTAACTTCATCATCAAAATTTACCCCTACAGAACTTAACTGACTTGTAACTATATTAAAATCATTTAAATGGTATGCAACGGATCCACCTTCTGACATCTTCATATTAAATAAATGCTTCATAAGAAATACCTTATTTGAGGCCGAGGGTTTTTCATATATTTTTGCCAATGCCGACATTAAACCCTATGTTGTCATTTCCTTTGAAATATTAAACGCTACCGATGCCACTAGGAACAGCGATATTGTTCCAAGTGCCTTTCTGTTGAGAATATCCCATTCTGTCTTTGTCATACTCGTCGACTTCTTTGTCTTTCAGCTCAATGGTAGGTACAAATCTCTTTGATACAAATAATCTTCCATCTACATCTTCCACAGCTGGTAGTTTTGGCCGTTGAATTTTTCGACCCTAAACATACCATCTTCCACTATTTCTCCCACTCGAACCAAGAACCCTTCTCTCCTGCGAGTTTATCAACCAAATAGACCTTCAGCTCTAATACCAGTTGTTAGAAAATTATATATTGCGTGGTTCAACCAGTTTGGGCTACGTCCATAGAGAAACAGCCAATTCCTTCTTTTATTATATTATCCAGCAAACTGAAGAGATACAACCTACAGCAAATTCACTATAACTCCCTCTTTGCTCTCAATCTCCTCTCTTTTCCTCACCTTGAATACAAATCTACATAGATGCAATACAATTCCCTCATATATAGTGAGGGGTGGCCTTCTAGGGCAAAAAACCCTAAATTAAACATAACTTCTACTATCAGATCATCTGCCTAATGAACAGCCCAGATTGGCTATAAATTACTATACTTTTACAAAGCAATTTTACATCTATTTTTAGCTTGGGGGTGCTACCCCTGAACCCGTGCCAGGGGTCCGCTAGCCCCCGAACCCCCCAGCCAGGGGGGATTAGCCCCCCTGCGTGGAAGGGTATACAGTATTCCTGGGGTATACATCCGGTTGAGACCTTTGAATACAGAAGATAATGAGGCTCCACACCCAACATGTTTCTCCAGCACTTCTCTCTCAAATGCATCCAAAAAGAGATCAACATCAATTAGCCTATCTGTCTAGTCAATTTAACGTCTTAAATTGCTCTACATAAATTATCAATCCAGATATCGTAAATTGATGAAGTGTGGTGCACCATATGTGCTTAGTTAACATTTTTCTTACTTCGTTGTTTTATAGATTTTATTTTATTTTGGGGTTTTGTTTTTTTTTTATCTCCTAAAGTGTCTAATGCAAATGGAAATCCTATTCTAAGGTCTTAAGAATACTTTTAAAGGTCAAGTATGGATGTAGATTCCAAGACAAGGTTTATGTCCCTAATGGTAACTTCCAAAACATAGCACTTCAAAAGATCTCAAAACATGTTATTGATGAAATTAGTACTTAAACAAGAATGGAAATGTGTTGCTATTCAAATCAAACAAATGATGAACTACTGATCATGAAATCACTATCTCTGTTGTTTATCTAAATACAAAAATAAAAGTTAAGCTATTGCACTCAACAAATCAAAAACTGCAAACTAATAAAAGTAAAATCAATTCACTTCATTCATAGTCCGATTGCTCGCCAAGTAGTCTAAGCTATAGCTTTAAGAGATAACGTCAATGATATGAGGAATTTGATATCTAATTGCAGAAAAATAAAGCTAAAATCAAATCATCATTCATAGTCCGATAGCTCGCCAGGTAGTCTAAGCTATGGCTTTAGGAGATAACATCAATGGTATGAGGAATTTGATATCTAATTGCAGAAAAATAAAGTTAAAATCAAATCACACCATTCATAGTCCGATAGCTCGCCAGGTAGTTTAAGCTATGGCTTTAGGAGATAACGTCAATGATATAAGGAATTTGATATCTAATTGCAGAAAAATAAAGCTAAAATCAAATCACATCATTCATAGTCTGATAGCTCGTCAGGTAGTCTAAGCTATGGCTTTAAGAGATAACGTCAATGATATGAGGAATTTGATATCTAAACTAAATAACAAAGAAAATGAATAAGACTGAAATCAAAGCATAACTGAAATTGAAAAACTAAAAAAAAACAAAGTCAGCAGAGAGGCAAATCTCATGTCACTATTTGATGCAAAAACATGTAAAGAAAAACAAATCTACAATCAACCGATTGAACACACTTACATGAATTAAAATTGCATGAATGCAAAATCTAAACTATCAAACTTGAAAGCAATAAAATGACATACATGAATGAAATCAAAGCAAAATTACAAAATGAAATCTACTCTACCTTACATTCTAATGTGCTCCATGACATCTACTTCACATCTCCTTCCATGTTGAAAACATCAAAGCTTTATTCAAATTCTTCAAAAGTACAAAGTACAACAAAGTTCTCCAAAGCTTTCAAAAGCCATCAAGGAAGAACTACAATCTTAAGAAATAGGGACTAAAAAGACTAACAAATGAAGGAAAGAGATCTCCTATTTATACAAAAAGATGAGAGCCATCTCACTAATGATAATCCATGAATCTCTCCCTCTACCTCTAGAGTCCTAATCAAAATAGGAACTGATAAGACACATGTCTTTTTAGAGTTACAATACAATTAGGAGATGTGACACATATCCTCATGATCCCATGCTTCTTTCCACTCAAATTCGAATTTGGCCATAGAGTGCCACATAAGGGTCTTCTAGAAGCCTCCTTTAAACCTACACATGTCAACAATCTCAACCCATTGGTTAGGTATAAGCTTATGCACATTATTTCCTAATTTTTAACCACAAATTCACTTAAAAGGCTTAGAATTAATAAAGATTGGAAAAACATAAATGTGGCCCAATGATAATGAAAGTGGGATGAATGTGGTGACATAGTAGTGAAATGGAGGTGATATAATGGACATAATAGTGAAAGTGTAATGGAAATGAATGACATTTTCAAGACTCAACAATATTACCACTCTTAGTTTCCTTAAGAGAGATAACTTTATCTTTATTTCTAGACATGTGATGAGAGCATCTACTATAAATGTACCATTGATCTTCTTCTTGAAATGTACACAAAGTAATGCCACACATTAATTGTTCTTCTTCCTTCTACTTAATATGAGTAGTGCTGATGGATCCATCTTTCTTGTTAGGTTTCTTTCTTTGGAGGGATTCTACCTATTGCCTGAATAAATTCATTGTTTTGTTCCTACATTCTTTTGCTACATGTCTAAACGTGTTATACGTATAACAACTTACATGACTAGAGAAGGAAACAAGAGAATTATAATATTAATGCTTCATATTTTTCCTATTGCAATCAATATCTTTGTGACCAAACATATTGAAAGAAAAAAAATATCCCTTAAAGAAAATTCAGTACCTAGGAGCTAATGATCTTCCTATGAATATGCTTTTGCGATTAGTTTCAATTTGTCCAAATTTATGACAGATAAAACATTTAATATCATTGTCTAGAGGAGAGAATCATTTTATATTTATATTATTGGGAGAAAAAGATTACCTTTGAATATTTATTTTTCGTAGTTGTTGGTTTGGTTTTAATTTTGATTCTTTACCAATTTTTTTTGTTAAACTCAAGATTGCTTGCACAATCTTGTGAACTAGATTCTCCTCTTATAGTTTCATGATAGGCAAGATCAGATTTAATGAGGGATGATCTTTGACTATTAAGAAGGTTATCCAATATCTTGATACTATTATGAAATCTCAAATGTTTATCATTTTCTTCAAACTTACCTTTTAGAACTATTACCTTAGCCTCTAGTCTTTGACACTGATCTTATATTTGCTTACATTCTTTCCCGAATTTGGAAATTACAACTTCAAGTGCTTCAACATAGCCCTTTCCCTGTTTTTTCTTACTGCAGATGAATTCTTCATTTCTTTTTATTCTACAAGTTGGGTTTTAAAAGTAGTAATATCCTCCTTAGAGATTCACATCCTTATCATCACATATCCACAATAACTTTTTTTGATATTTATTTCCAACTGTAATCCTTGTAATCTGCACTTCTAGGGCCATTATTTTTTAAACTAGTTTCTCTGCATAATGATTATATTCACTTTTACCCAAAAGAGAAACATCAGTTGATTCATTATACTAGTCACTAATGAGAATTAAAATGTGCAATCATTTGTGCAATGGTCATTATGCCCACAATTAAGACAATAATCAGTACATGAGAACTTTCTGATTTGATTCATGATTGTTTATCCTATATCTATTAATGGAGATATTGCTACAACATTGGAGACATCATTGTTTATGATTTAATAACTTTACCTATTCCTTTGAACCTCTTGATTCATATGCTTCCTTCCCATTGTCCCTAACCCACTATCAAGTAGTGAAGCTTCTACCAGAAAGACCTGCTCCTCTGTTATGAAACCAGCTCACAAAAAGATAGAAAAGAGAGATCAACGCATTAGAATTCAACCTCTTCAAAGGGGAAACCTCTACATTACACAAATGAACAATTCTTGGATGATTCAAATGACAATATAACCCAGCCGACCTAACAATAATAATATAAAGCCACAAAAATAACAATAGAGGTATTCTATGGGGCACAGTAATAAAAATATGGGGACAATAGGAGCTCAACAATATTAATAAGGGATACAACTACAATGGTAATGGGGTAATCACTAGTATTATAGGGACCTAACATGCCCCTCTCCTTCAAAAAAGTGTTGTCCTGAACGCTTGAGTAGTTATGCATGCTTCTGTATAAAATTCTCATCCTCCCATGTGGAATCTTCAGCGGATAAGTTATTCCACTTGATGAGATACTCTAAAATTGATCGATTTCGTAGCTATCGAGTTCTTGTTTCTGTGACTGCTTCCGGTTCCAATATAATTTTTCCTTCCTCGTCAAGTTCTAGCAATATTGTTTGAAACGGGAGCTTGTCGCTTATAACTTTGTTTAAACATGAAACATGGAAAACTAGGTGCACTTGAGATGCTTTAGGAAGCTCCAATTTGTATGCCATAGTACCAATCTTTTGCAACACCTTGTACAGACCATAATACTTTGGTGATAATTATTATCCTTCTTAGCTTTCTTAAGGGACATTTTTTTATATGGTTGTAGCCGTAGGAATACCCAATCACCTACATCAAAACGTCTTTCACTGCGACGTTGATCTGTCTATTGTTTCATTCTATTATGGGCCAACACGAGGTTATCCTTTAGGAGTTGGAGGACTGGTTGTTGATGTTCGATGTGATGTTCCACTGCTTGAACCTTAGAATTTTCTCTTAAATATGATGTGATGGACGGTGGCTGATATCCATAAAGTTCCAAAAATGGGGTCATTTTTGTTGCTGTATGGAAGGAAGTGTTATACCACCATTCAACTAGAGGCAACCATTTGACCCAATGTGTTTGTTTATCAGATACAAAGCAATGAAGATATCCTTCCAAACATTTGTTTACTATCTCAGTTTGCCCATCAAATTGAAGATGATAAGATGAGCTATGAACTAACTGAGTACCAAGACAAGAAAATAATTTTGTCCAAAAATTTCCAGTGAAAATGAGATCTTTGTCACTTACAATAATCTTTGGGTTTCCATGTAGGTTTTGAATTGTTTCCATAAATGTAATAGAAACTGTACTAGCTTTAAATGGATGTCATATTACACAAAAGTGTGCATACTTGGTAAGTTTGTCAACTACCACCATGATGACACTCTTTCCCTCAGACTTGGGTAAACCTGTGATAAAATCCATTGAAACCTCCTCCGAACATTGGCTTGGAATGGATAAAGGTTGTAATAGACCCGGTGTCTTAATTGTTTCAACTTTATTTTGTTGGCAAACCAAACATTCCGCCACAAAATTTTGAATATCTTATTTAAGGCCATCCCAAAAAAAATCCTTCTTAACCTTGTGGTAGGTTTTTAGAAATCCTGAGTGCCTTCCTAAGGGAGAGGTGTGCAATTCCCTAAGAATATTATGTTTGAGTTGGGAATTCTTACATAGGTATAACCAATCCTTGTACCATAACGAATCATTTTTCTAGCTAAATGTATCATATGTACTGGGATCTTGTTGTATCTTTTGAATGAGTACCCACACTTCCTCATCATTCTTCCATTCATCCCTTGCTTCGTTTATCCAATCTGGTTGGATAATAGAAATGGCACAAAAAAATGTTTCCACATCCCCATCCTTTCTTGAGAGTGCATCTGCCACAACATTTTGCTTCCCTTTTCTGTAGATGATTTCAAAGTCATAGCCCAACATCTTTGTGACCCATTTTTGCTGCTCTTCTGAAGATAATCTTTGTTCCAAAAAGTATTTAAGACTAGCATGATCTGTTTTTACCTTGAAGTGTCTTCCCATTAGGTAGGGTCACCATTTCTTAAGTGCATGTAATATTGCTAGCATTTCCTTCTCATAAATAGCTTTGTGTAAATACTTTCCTTTGATTGGACAACTTTAGAAAGCAATGGGTCTTTTTTCTTGCATTAAAACAACACCAATTCCATTTCTTGCGGCATCACATTCCACAATAAAGGTTTTTGTGAAGTTCGATGTAGCTAAGACTGGTGCTTGGCACATTGTCTCTTTAAGATGTTCAAAGGCCTTCGTTGCTTCTGGAGTCCATGAGAATGCATCTTTCTTCAATAAATGTTGTTAGAGGTGTTGCTATTCTCCCATAATTCTTAACAAACTTGTGATAATACCCTGTCAACTCGAGAAATCCTCGTAGATGCTTTATGGATGTGGGGATTTTCCATTCAATAATGGTTTTAATTTTGCTAGGGTCTACCTTAACACCTTCATGAAATACAATGTGACCCAGATATTCCACCTCTTGTACTCCGAAGAAACACTTGTACATTTTTGCATATAATTCTTTCTCCTCCAATAGTTTGAGCACCATGTCAACATGTTGGACATGATCCTTCCAAGACTTGCTGTAGATTAGTATATCATCAAAAAATACTAACACAAATTTTCTAAGGAAGGGTTTGAAAACAAGATTCATCAAACCCTGAAATGTAGAAGGTGCATTAGTAAGGCAAAAAGGCATGGCCAAAAATTCATAATGACCCTCATGAGTTCTAAATGTTATTTTTGGAATGTCTTCAATCTTCATTCTGATTTGATGATATCCTGAACGAAGATCCAACTTGGTGAAGTAACTTGATCCATGCAATTCATCTAATAATTCATCAATGACAGGAATGGGAAAATTATCTTTAATAGTGAGCTTGTTGAGCTCCCTATAATCTGGACACATGCACCATGATCCATCCTTCTTGTGAACCAATACTACTGGATCAGAGAAAGAACTTTGACTAGGTTGAATTATAACAACCTCTAGCATTTCTGCAACCATATGTTCAATTTCACTCTTTTGGACATAGGGATATCTATAAGGCTTGATGTTTGGAGGAACACTTCCTGGAATCAAATTGATAGCACGATCATGATCATGAATAGGTGGGAGACCTTTGGGAGTCTCAAATACCTTGTAATGACTGTCAAGACTTTTTGGAGATCTAGAGAAATGGATGATTTCGATGTGGGAACCTCTAGTGAACATAATTGTGCAATTATGCCTTGTTGTTCTTTCTTTAGAAGCTTTTTCATTCCATTAGAGCTTATTATCTTTCCCGGTTTCCCTGCGATACCCCTTAATTTAACTTCCCTTCCTTTTGAAGAGAATTTCATGAAAAGTTCTTGAAAATTAAAAGCTATTGTACCCAAGGATTGTAGCCATTGGACTCCTAGTACAACATCAACACCACCCATTGGAATGGAAATAATTGGCCTATTCAATACATATTCTCCCATGGATAGCTTGATATTATGGCACTTTCCTGAGAAATTTATGGTTCCTCCACTTGCAACCATCACTTGACACTCTTGTGCTGGATATAGGGAGCAATTAAATTCTTTGGCTATCTTATAATGAATAAAATTATGGGTACTTCCCAAATCAATCAACACTATTACGTTTTTCTTCTTGATATGCCCTTCTATCTTGATAGTTTGAGGAGTGGTAATTCCAGCCAATTCATTACAAGATATGGTCGGATTCATTTCTTCTTTTTCTAGGGTTTGTTCCTGGTGTATATCCTCTTCTTTTGACATTTCTTGTTCCTTTTCTTCCTCCTCTTCACAATCTATGTAAAATAATTTATTCTCGGCACACTTATGACCTTTAGTATATTTGCTATCACAATTGTAACAAAGCCCTTTCGCTCTTTTTTCTTCCAATTGTTGTGGTGTCAACCTTGTAGGTTGTGGATGGCTAGGGGCAACAACACTCCCATATTTATGATTCTGAGTGGTAGGTTTCCTTGTTGCCATGATTTTGTTTTCCATTTTCCTTGACAGCCTGAATGCCTTCTCCAATGAATCTAGTTCCCGAAGGTGAACCTCATGTTGGATGTTATCTTTTAAAGTCCCTATGAACATATCAATCCTATGCTCCTCTGGAATATCTTTTACCCTTATATTCAATTTTTGGAACTCCTCAATGTGCTCCATTATTGAACCCTTTTGTTTGAGACTTATCAATTGGCTAAAAAAAGTGTTGCTTTTTGTAGCCTCATAATGTGCCATCAATTCTTCCGTAAAAATTGCCCAAGTGATAAATTGTTTACGAGAGCAAAGCCATTGATACCATAAAAACTGATTTGGTTCCAAATATAAAGTTGCCATACGTACCT
>APFE031366047.1:0-10482 GCA_000404065.3 Pinus taeda
TAAAATTGAAGGCAACAGTCTCAATTCTCGAGCTTCCTCATCAGACCCGTCTGCAGCAGCTACCGCTTCTTCCTCACTGTCATCTCCCAATTCTGGGTCTCTTCGTTTACCAGCTTCCACTGCTTCCAAGCGAGCTGTAAGAACTCTAATCTGTTCTCTTAATCCTTCATCCGCTCCCCTACGTGCACCTCTTCCACGTCCTCACCTTGGCGCTTTTCCTTCTGCCATCTTCCTCTAAATTTTAATAAATAAAAGAACCTGGCTTTGATACCAATTGATGTGGCCAGCCCAAGTGGTCCCACGCCAGCACAATCCTTCGCGGTCCTTCGCTGATATTCGGATATTGAATATGGTTTGATTGCAATTGATGCGGTAGGTGATTATTAATCAACCCGCGGTACTTACCTGTCCTTGCTGCGACACCTATCCTCCTCGAAGCTGCCAAACCCTAATTCTCACTTATTCCCTTTTCACCTTGTCAATTCGCGCTCATTTGTCATTTTCACCTCGTCGTTTCACTGCTCTGTGGTTCTGCTCTGATGCTCGTTTCTGCCTCTGGTTGTTCTACGCCTGTGTTGACACACTGTTGAATTTCTGAAGGGTTTATGGATAAACGATATGGTTTTTCACTGTCTTTTCGTCTGTGTATCCGGTTCATGCTTTACTGGTGAGTTATGGTTCTTTTACTTAGCATTCGGCTTGTTTTTCGTGTCTATGCTCGGTTGACTGGTTCTACTTCTGTATTTACTGTTTTTCTCGGTCAATGGCGCTATAATTTTGTGGTGAATGCTGGTGTTGAGGGTTTCTGGTTTACCCAGTTGACAATGTGCAGTTCATTGGTCTGCAACCTGGTATTTCTCCGGCGCTCGGCTCTATGCTCAGGTAATTCACTTGTTCCCTGCTATAGTTCCTTGTTTTCTATTCAAGCTGTGTCTAACAATACTCGGCCCCTCCGTGGTCAGGGTTTCACTTCGTTTCGGTGAGTTGTGGACTCGGTTCACTTTCAGGTATGGCTCTCCCCTTTAGCCATACACAGCTTCGCTTCTTGCTAATTCGTTTTTAGCTTGACGGCTTCGTTTCTGGTTCGAGGGTTTTATTTTGGTAACAAACCCTAACTTAACTCCTTTGTAATGGTTGCAGGTGACCAGTTCCGTAGCTCTCGCAAAGATTTCGGTCGATATTTCTCCCGGGTAGCTCTGTTCTTATCTTGGTTGATTTCGTGGCTCTTCGTTTTGGCTATGTCTGCTTGTGTCTGTAGTCTGTATATTGGATGCTTCCGTGGCTCTCTGTTCTTGCTGTAGTTACTTGCGTCTGTATGATTAATAGTTGTAGCATTTAATGTTTGGCTGTTCCAACCCGTAGCCGTGGTGTGGAGGGTTGCTGTAGGTTCTGTTAATTGATGGTTCGGTTCATCGAACCCTCGTCGCACAGTTCATTCATGTAATTTTAAATTCGACAAGCCTGCAATGTATTATACAGTGATATGTAATCTATGATTAAGTTTGATGTTGTTTGTTACCCGGTTTCGACTGTGGGTCATTGTGTTCTTCGAAACTATTCGCTTCTTTCCGCCTATTGCTCACTCTCGGTCTCGGCTTATCTTTAGACTTGTGGTATTTGGAATATCGGTCACTGTGTTTGCCTGCAACGATATTGGATATGCAATAATATATATGTGAACTTTTTGTGAGTCTCTGTCACTGTGTTTGCCTACAACGAATTAATTGTACAGAAATATATATAGAAATTTCTAATACAGAGGACTTATGTATTCCATTCGTATGTCTACTTGTGCACAAAATTTTAGATGAAGGAAATTTGATATATATTTCTCTAATTCTCTTTTCAAATTGCTTAGCTGCTGAACCCCTCTAGGTCATTTGGTCTGTCCTTTTATACAATAGTTACAGGCAGTTAGATAACTGCAGATAGTTATTCCTTACAGTTTGTCAGATAGTTATTCTATTACAGTTTGCCTGGCAGTTACTATAAACTTACTTTACCTATCTATGTGTTTGTTTACTTTGTCTTCTTTGTTCCACAAGGGTTTTCTGTTTACATTGCTTATTGATATTAATCTAATTCTAACAACTATAATTAAGACCTGTTGCTACAGTAAAGTAAAATAAATAAAAATTAACTAACAGAATCTAATGTTGTAGTTGACTTTGGAAGAAATTAAATAAAAAACGTAAGAACTCTGACAGACTTGCTATCCTTTTGTCGAACTGTTCATCTTTCCCAAACTTCTTCAGAAACTTTGTCCGCCCTTTCTCGGTCTTCACCCTGTCGACCAGATGCTCCTGCATCATTGTTGAAGTAGAATTAGATGTAGTTCCACTTGATGTACATGGAGTGGTATTTGGAATTCCCTATAATTACAAGTATGATAAAATATTCATGCAGAAAGCCAACTAGTATCATCTCATCAAGGATGGAAATTCCTTAACCATCAACACATATAATGGAAACTCCAATTTTTTGTTGGTAAGTGCCAACCAAGCCAAGAAACTAATCAATTCTAGAAATACATATGTTTTACTATTCTTTAAATAAAACCAATGTGTAGAAGATTTGATGAGAGAAAATTCATCTTTCAAGGGGTGTTATAAGGAACAAAACCAACAAATGGAAGAATTGATATAATAATATAAGGGTGTGTTTTAAGAGACTAAAGGGCCAAGAGGGAAGTGTGTTGATTTTATTGTAGCTTCAATAAGTATTCAAGTCGGACCAAAAGAAATAAATTGAAAATTTTCACCTCCAAAAGTAGAAGTAATCTCCATATTGTTCAAACCATCCCATTTTTTTGTATCATATAATTCATATTCGTATTTCTAGTAATGACATCATCACAGTTTTGAATATGGAAGTTCGATAAGGCATAAAGGCAAGATACGACTTGTTAAGTAGGATGGACCAAGTATGTTCCATACACTTGTGAAGTGTGATATGTTGAATTGAAATTATTGTAAGGACATGTGTAGAGATACTTCCTCTCATTGCATCATACTATAGGATATGTGTTCAGAAGTAGTGTTATATACCTTGTAGTATTGTGGAAATATATTTTATGACTGAGGTGTCATTGCTTGATGTTACAAATTGAATCAAAGGAGAAAAGTTACTTCATGTATATAGAAACAAATTCCAATTAGAACATGAAAAAGTTTGTATTTGGAAGTCCTAGGTTTTTTTTCACAATACCCCCTATAATTTTTAAACCTTTTATGGGGACCCTCCATGTAAATCTTAGTCAAACAAATTCTTTAATACTTTAATCTTTTTTATTTTGTGATATTTTAGCTTTTCTTATATTTTCATTTTGATTGCTCTATTACATGTGTTTTGTTGTAATTTTCCAATGGTTCGAATTTCACCTCATTGTGACTTAAAATTTAGAAAATATCTATAGTCAAAGTTTGGTTGAATTTCATTACCTCGATGTAAAATTTGTAAATTTGTATTTTATTATATTTTTACAAATTGTAAATAAAATTTATATGAATATGTAATATTTTTTATTAAATTGATTTAACCTTAATTGACTAAGTTAATTAAAATTAATTATTTATAAATATAATTTTAACTATTTAACAATGACATAGAGTATTCTTCCCCAGTTCCCTAACTTCTTAGAGGTATTGTAATTTCATTTTTGCCAAACCCACCCAGGTTCACTAGACTTCGGAATGAAGGCAAAGAAGCACAAAGAGCAAATTATAATTAAAATGGGAGCTTATATTTATTAATGGGTAGATAAAAAATACCTTGGAGTGGTGGCGGGCTCGTACTCCACTCACAAGCCTCCACCCACTGCCTCCTTTATTCCTTTACATGTACATGCATCCCCTCATTTACTTTTACTTTGAAACCATTAAAAACTTAAACTCCTCTTTTGAATTTTTAAATTTATTTATTATATTTGTTTATTTTATTTATATTTTATTTTAAATATTTTTAAAGTTATTTAAACTTAACATTAATAAAAAACATATTAGGACTATGTATTTTCCAATAGTTTGCTAATTTGGGAATTTCAATTTTGGAGGCTAATATCTTGAATTTTATGCAATGAAAATGAGCACATGAGAGGTTGTTGGAAATATCATATCTTCCAAAAGGATATGGGAGTGGTTGTATGACCAAATTCGATCATTAACCACTCCAAAAAAAATAACATAATTTACAGTGATGAATTTGCATCAAAAAATCAATTTATGAGTTTGTTTTGGAGAGTTTTCATCCTTCCAAAGTGGCTTGTTGTTGCAAATTAGTTTTATAAGATCAATTTCCTAAATCTACTCTTCACAAGCAAGCAAGGGGAAAACTTAGATTTGGTTTTATTAAACTATTAAATTAAATTCTGATCGGTTAGTTTATTTTTCAAAATTTTGGAAATCTTAGTTTTTCCTTATTTTAATTGGTTTTAATTTTTATTTTGTTTGGTTCTTTGTAGACCTTGGTGGAAATGACGAGGAAAAGAAATCTTGGAGAAAATGGATTGCACTGGCAATGAAGAGAAAGGGATTCTTTCCAACTAAAATCAAAGATCTCAACCATTCTTTCAAAAACTCTCCTTTTTGGGCATTTATTTTTGTAATTATAAATAACAATAGGGAAAAGGAGAAAAGGCTTCTACTTGTTTTCAAAAACAGAGTTTATTGCACTATTGTAGAGGACTGAATTTTGTATAAAATTGGATATATTTGGACTAGATTTTAAGAGGTGTATTCCAGCTCCAAAATTTCATGATATCATGGAATTTTTTAGAAATCATGTACTCAAATGCTACAATCAGGTATGGAAATTTTGTGCACTAATGTCAAAGTTAGAGGTTGATTGAAGGTCTTCATTTAAATTTAATTATGGTTGAATCATTCATCAAGATAACAATTTGATTGTTGGGTTACACTATTAAAAATTGAGTTAATTGTATGCTTATCTAAACATTGAAAACCTATATTTTAGTGACAGCTCTTATTCATATTAAAGATAGGCAATTAATTTGAATATACATGCATATTATCACTTATAACTATTTAGTAGATTGATGACAAGTTTATCTTTGTTTTAGTCATGATTATATTAAGAACTATTTCTTTAATGAAATTATACCACTTATTTTCAATTCATTTTATTTGAATATAGAGGTATGTGCAGCACAATACCAATTTATTGGTAGTTGAATGTATATATTTGTTCAAATAAGTAGCAAGTAATAGAATTATTTCCTTCTCTTATTTACTTGACTTTTATTCTAAATTAAAGTTGGTCCAAATTTCAATATTTTTCTCTTGATTGAGAGGATGATTGACCCTTCTTTTAAACGAGTTAGATTTAATATATCCTTTTGATTGCTTCCATAATAGATTATATTTTATTTGCATTTAGATTTAGATTTAGATTTAGTTCTCATATTTTAGAATTTTCCTTACATATGAGAAACTGCATTGGTGGTTTGGTTGAGCCCTTATGTCAGCTTAATAACTACATTACAAGCATGCTACAAGAGGGTAAGTTTGATCAAATTTTCTTGTTGATAAGCTATTAGAAACACCAAAATTCAACAGGGAGAGAGAGGGTAATCTGACACATTTGAACAAGTCATAATAACCTTTTCAAAAGGATAAGGATTTCGTTGGGACCATGACTGGGCGACCTACCCATTGTTGATTTCATTCATTTTTTTCCATCAACAGGCTTGAAGGATAGGATCAAAAAAACCTATTGTTTGTGGATAAAACCCTAGAGATATACCTATTAGATCAATGTTTTTGTTAAAATAAGAAACCCTAGCTCATGCAAGGAAGGAGAGAAAACCTTAGTTCATAAGAAGCCCTAGCTCATGAGTTGGCATATGGATTTCAATGACTCCTGCAAGGAGGAAAATATCAAGAGGGAGTTGACAATATTTGAAAAAGATAAGTACTTTTTATATCTATTCATTGATTATTATTGTTTTACTATTAATTAGTCTCTTATCTTTGTTTTTTTTGTTGGATCATAATTTTTCTTCCATGGTCTCCTAGTGAGGGTTGAAGGTACATCGTGAAGCCTGACAAGGCTCTAGAAACAAATGGAAGTGTTGGAAGAATGAGGAAAAAATTGTGACAAGAGGGTTCTCCCAGGATCAATAATGTGTTCAAGAGAGAAATTGTATTAATCGTACTTAACGACGAGAAGAGCTCCTAGATTAGAGGGAGCGGGTAGGCCATCAAATTTGAAGAATGCTATGATGGAGGAAATTGTGTTGAAGACAAGTCGGTGGTGACTTCCATGTGAATATGAAGATGAATTATGTGGTATATGGAAGCAAGGAGAAGCACACAGAAATAATCATGAGGATTCTCATAGAAAAAGTGAGTCAACTATGTGGAGACTCCAGTTTCCAGGTACACTTATGTTACAACTGTTATTTTTCATGCTTATATTATTGTTTGAAAATTACATCAAGTGGATGTGGAGACCTCTTTCCCTAATGGATTATTTCAGGAAGAAGAAGTGCACATAGAGCTACCTAAGGGATTTGTGTTACATGAGAGGGAATCTCATTTTTACAAAATAAAGAAGGTTTTGTACGGACCTTAGACATGACATTTTTGGATATAGGGATAGCAAATGTCCTAGTAGACCTCTTTAACATATGACTTGCCTTTGACAGAAGTGAAAGAACTCACGTGATAGAGGGAGTAGTAGTGGAAAGAGGATTTTCCTTCATGACCTGGGTTTGACCTAGGTTTGATTACTAGTTAGTTCTAATTTATTTTGACTTGAAAGATGATACTAGTATCTCTTATTGAAATGAACAATATTTCTAAGGAAAGGTTGTTGTTTTTTTCCCTAGTTAGGGTTTTCCCAAGGTAAAAATGTGTGTCTCTTTTGTTTTCTTGTCCCTTCATGATCCTACTCTCATTATTATTTTGTTTTTTATATTTCGTATGTATAATTTACTAATGATGAATGTGATATAATATGATTTGGTTAATGAGACACTGGAACATAATTGTTAGTGTAGTAACCATGAAAATTCAACAAAGTGGAGCACAAAATATAGCTATTTTCAGACTCTCCACTACCAAACATTGGCTCGTACAAGTGGAATTTTATATAAACAAAAAGTGGGAAGAAGCAGTTGCAACAACTAACAGAACACAATTTTTCTCGACCAAGTACCTCATCATGTGGTTCACCCATTATAATTGTGCCTAAGAATTATGCAACATGATAGATGTGCATTCATTACAAGGTTTTATAAAACAATATGGTCATGATAAACTAACCCTTTCCTAAGATAGATGATCTATTGGATGAATTGTAGCAAAAAATATACTTCACCAACTCGGACTTAAAGTCAAGGTATCACCGGGTTTGAGAATGTGAAGAGGATACCTAGAAGACTTCCTTTAAAGCCAAAGATGGTGTGTATGATGATTAATTATGTTGTTTGGCATATGCAATGCACCAAGTACATTCATGAGGTTAATGAATGATATATTTCACCCTTTTATAGGTTCATTTTGTATTTCTCATGTGGATGCTATACTAGAACACTGCTACCTAGGAGGAGCACCTCTCCCATTTAATGTAGGTGTTAGAGACAATGAAGAAGCACCAATTGTTGGCACATCCCAAGAAGTATGATTCTGCATAGTAGAATCACATCTGAAGAAGTGTGATTCTGCACCGACTATTAGTATCTCTCTCTCCCTCCTACTTCCATCCCCTCTCTCTCTATCCCTCTTTCCCTCTTTCCCTCTCTCCCTCTCTCCCTCTCTCCCTCCCTCCCTCTCTACCTCCCCCCCGCCTCCCATCTCTCCCTCCCCTCCCCCAACCTCCTTCCTTGCTCTCTCCCTCTCCCTCTCTCTCTCTCTCTCTCCCTCCCTCCCTCCCGCAACCTCCTTCCCCCTCTCTCCCTCCTCCTCTCTCTCTTTATTCCTCCCTCGCTCCCTCCCTCCCTCTTTCCCTCCCTCCCTCTCTCTTCCTCTCTCTCCCTCTCTCCCATCCGTCTCTCTCTCGACCGCTCTCTCTCTCTCGCCCCCCTCTTTGTCTCTCTCTCTCTCCCCCTCTTTCTCTCCCTCCCTCTATCCTTCCCCACACATCCTCCCTCTCTCTCCCTCGCTCTCTCCCTCTCTTTCTCTCCCGAACTCTCCCCCTCCTCATGTATCTCTCCCTCCCTCCCTCTCTTTCTCTCTCTCCTTCCCTCCCTCCCTCTCTCTCTCTCTCCCTGTCTTTTTCTCACTCTCACCTTCTCTCTACCTCCACCTCTCCCTCTCGCTCCCCCCTTGCTTTATCCCCCTCCCTCTTCCCCTTCCTCTCTCTTCCTCTCTCACTTTCTCCACCCCCTCTCTCTCTATCTATCTACCTATCTATATTTCTCTCACTCCTTGTCTCTCTCTCCCTCTCTTTATCTCTATATCTCCCTCATTATCTATCTCCTCCTTGCTCTCTCTCTCTCCCATCTCTCCATTTTCCTATGCCTCTCTTTCTCTCTCTCTTGTATTCTCTCCCTCTCTATCTCTCTCTCCATCACACTCCCTCTCTATCATTCTATCATCCTCTCTCTCCCTCTCTCTTCTCCCCCTCTCTATGTCTATGTACCTTGTCACTCTCTCACTCTCTCTCTATCTCTCCATATCTTCCTCCCTCACTTTCCCTCTCTCTTTCCTCAACTACTCCCCGCCCCACTCTCTCTCCCCCTCCCCTCTCTATCCCCTCCTCCTTCCTTATTTGCCCCTAACCCGACCTCCTTCCCCACTCTTTCCTCTCTCCTCTTCCCTCCCCCTCCCTCCCTCTTCTTCTCTCCCCCATTTCTCTTCTCTCCTCCACCCCCCCTCTCTCATTCCCTCCCTCTCACTCCCCCTCCCATTTTCCCTTCTCCCCCTACCTTCATTCTCTCTCCCTCTCTCGCTCCCTCCCTCTCTCTCTCTCCCTCCCTCTCCCCCTCCTTCCCTCTCTCTCCCAATCTCCCTCCCACCTCTCTCTCTCTCTCTCTCTCCCTCCATCACCCCCTCCTTCCCTCTCTCCCAATCTCCCTCCCACATCTCTCTCTCTCTCTCACCCCCTATCTCTCTCTCTTTCTCTCGCCCTCTCTCTCTTTTGCTCCCTTCATCTCGCTCTCTCAACCTATCCCCCCCCCTTCCCTCTCTCTCACAATCTCCCTCCCACACCCTCCTTCCCACGCTCTCACTCTTGCTCAATTCCACTCTTTCTCTCTCACCCACCCTCTCTCTCTCTCTCTCTCTCTCTACCACACCACCTCCACTCTCTCTCCCTCACTACACCACATCCTACCCTCCCTCTCTCCCTCCCTCTTTCTCTCTCTCCATCTGTCTCCCCCTCCCTCCCTATCTCTCCCTTTGTCCCATCTCTTTCTCTCTCTATCTCTCTCTCTATTTCCCTCCCCCCTCCATGCTCTCTATCTCCCATGCCTCCTTCCCTCACTCTCTCCCTTTCCCTATTTCTCTCTCTATCCATCCATATCCCCCTCCCTCCCTCTCTCTCCCTCTATCCCATCTCTCTCTCTCCCTCTCTCCCTCTCACTATCCCTCGCCTAGACCTCCCCCTCTCTCTCTCCCTATCTCTCCCTCTATCTCGTTCTTTTTCTTCATCCCTCGCTCCCTCCCTCTCCCTCTCTCCCACCTCTCTCTACCCCAACACCCCTCCTTGCCTCTCTCTTTGTCCTCCCTTCCTTCCTTCATCCTCCTTCCCACCCCCTTCTTTCCTCTCTCTAGATCTCTCTCTATCTATCTCCCTCCCTCTCTCACTCACTCCCTCCCTCTCTCTCTCTCTCCCTTGCTCTCCCCCCTCCCTTTCACCCTCCCTCCCCCTCTCCTTCTCTCTCTCCCTCCACCCCACCCTCTCTCCCTCCCTCCCTCGCTATCCTCCTCCTTCTCTCTCTCCCTATGTCTTTCTCCCTCTCTCTTTCTCTCTCTCCCTCTCTCCATCACTCACTCTCTCTATCTCTTTCTCTCCCCCTCACTTTCTTTCCCCCTCCTTCCCTCTCTCTCCCTCACTCTCTCTACCCCTCCATTTCTCATCCCCTCCTTCCATCCCTCTCCTCTCCTCTCTCTCTCTCTTCTCCTCTCTCTCTCTCTCTATCTATACCTCCCTCTTTCTCTCTCTCTCTCCCTCACTCTCCCCTTCCTCCCTCTATCTTCCTCCCCCTCCCTCTCTCCCATCCTCCCATCTCTCTCTCTTGATTGCTCTCACATTCTCTCTCCCTCCTCTTCCTCTCTCTCTCCCTCCCTCTAGCTCGCTCTCCCTCCCTCTCTCCTTCCCTATCTCCCTATCTCCCCACCTCCCTATCACTCTCCTTCCCTCTCTTATCCCCCCCTTCCATCTCTCTCTCTCTCTCTCTCTCTCTCTCCCCTTCCCTCCACCCCCCTCCCTCTTTCTCTTGTGCTCTCTCCCTCTCTCTCTCTCTCTCTCTCTCCCTCCTTTTTATATTTAAGTAATAAAATACATTTATCTCACATATTT
>APFE031366053.1:0-10383 GCA_000404065.3 Pinus taeda
GGGTCACCTATACCCATTGTTTTCAAAAACCTGAAGAAAATGAGACTTCTCCTGATCAAGATGGTCACTATCAGAGATTCTTAGAGCCCAAGTAGTGAGAGTGCTGAGAAACCCAAATTTCTTAGCAGGGGAATGATGAGAACTATCATGCAGGTATTGTTCCGTGTGAGTCTTCTTTTGAAAAGGTAGGTGTCATATGGAACCATTATCCCTCCTTGAAAGGAGAATGTCAAGAAAGGGAAGGTGACCCCTCTCCTCAACCTCCATAGTGAACTTGATGGAATGTGATTGAGAATTCAGGTGGAGGAATAGATCAAGCTTCTCCCTTCCATAAGGCCACATGACATATGTGTCACTGAAAAACCTCTTCCATTTTTTAGGACAGAGATTACCAAAGGAAAAGGCCATTGTCTGAAAGTATTCCATGAACAAGTTTGCGACAATGGGGGTGAGGGGGGAGCCCATCGCAACAACACTGGTTTGTTCATAGAACTCACTTTGATAACTGAAGAAAGTAGAGGTGAGGCAAAGACCAATCAACTTGGCAGTGTCTTTATCAGTAATGCAGTTAATGATATCAATGCCTTCTTGGATGGTGATTTTGGTGTATAAGGAAACGACATCAAAACTCACTAGTAAATCACTGGGATCTAATTTGATGTCTTTCCACTCTTGAATAAAGGAGGCAGACTCTTTCACAAAAGAATCAGTGTGACCTACAAGAGGTTTGAGATTTTAGGCTAGGAATTTAGCTAGAGGATAGGGTGGACCATTAATGGTATTAACGATAGGTCTCAAGGGGGCACAAAATTTATGAATCTTCAGAAGACCATAGATTCTAAGGGTAAGGGGGGTGCTTACAATGAGCTTCCGAGAAAGGGGATTAAGAGAAGGACCCTATTGGCCCAAAGGACTCAAAAGGGATCTACCTCATTCCTTGCTCCTGTGGTATCCCATACATTGAAGAAATGAGAAGATCTATTAAGCAAAGGATCAGTGAACATGTTGTTGAAATCAAACACAATCGCTCCCGCACCTCAGCCCTTACAGAATATGCTATGAAACCTAAACACAATGTTTGCATTGAAAGGTTCATTACTAAAATTGATCATTTCCACCAAAGGAAACTTAGGGAAGAGATTGAGATTGAGAGGCATGCCAAAAAACTTCAAAAGGGATGATGGATGGAAATTGAGTAAAAGTTGGATTCCAGCTCTCACTTCCTAGCTCCTTCGTCCTTTCCTCACACTCATCTTTTTTCATTCTTCTGTTGTTTTCTATCATTCTTCCCGATCTTTTCTTTTCCCCTTTTGAATGAGGATAATCTACCCTTTGATGTTTAATTCTGTTTATTATACCTTATTGGTTTTGGTAATTTCATAATAGATTCTTAAATAGATGGAAATAATATTTATCTTTAATATTTCCTAAGAACCCTATACACTTTAACTATTAAAATCTTAGATAATTATTTTTTCACAATATTATTAATAATTTAATTATTACCTAACGATTAATTCTATTCACTACATCATGATAACACCTAGCTTTCTACCTAATCCCATTGAATAGGTCAACCCTAATAAATTATCAATTATTTTTTATAAAATAATAAGTTATTTTCCTAATAAATTATTATTGAATTGGTAAATAAATTATACATTTTTAGTATTATCAACTAATCCATCAATTACATAAATCTTATTTTCAACTCACATATTATTTAATTTAATTTTTAATAAATTAATATATATAAAATAATACATTTTTAATCATAGATACATTAATTAATTTAATGATTATTATATCTTCTAAACTAACTCACATTGAATGGTTCTACCCAATAATATAATTTTATTATCAAATTATAAATTATTTGCATTTTGGATATTAAAGTAATTAATTATACATAACAACTATTTTTAGCTAAGTAGTTATTTTAATAAACCTCTTATCACTTAATAATTTTATTGCACCAAAGGCTAATTTTGAATGCTTCTCTCTCAACATTGATGCATCCCTGATATTTCTTCTCTCATATCGATTGGTTTCTCACCTTGTCCTATGGATTAACCACCTTAGTTGGTTTGAAACTTCGACCCAATCCTTACAATGTGATTAATCCACATTAGTTGATTCTAAACATCGACCTAATCCTTACAATGTAATTAATCCAAACTACTATTCTCTACAGGGGATCTTTATTAAATACATGAGAACTTTATTAAAATTAAGGAAACATAAAAACTAAGTTATAAAGTTAATTTAAATTTTATTATTTTTAATTATTAAATAAATTAATATACAAGTATGTATATTTAACATCATTCTAATTAATAAATATCCATATTTTTATCATCGATTCTAACTATATTATAATAATGGCTTATCAATATCAAATGTTCAAAATATTTTATTACTAAGAATCTTAGCATACTATAATATTATGGGCTAATATGATGGCTTATCAATACCAATTGCTCAAAAAACAATAACTCCTCTATAAGACATTTATTTTTTTAATTAATAATACTAAAGGCATAATTATTTTGGAAATAAATCCAAACCTGATTGTGATATACAATGAATATCCCTAAAGTAATTCCCATAGAGGTTAAATCCCAACCATGTTTAAATAATTGTGAAACTAAAATCAAAGTCCATTCCAAAAAGAACACAATGCATATAAATATACACCTGAAAATATTTGTTTTTGGTATATATAGTATATATATATAATAAATATATTCAAAATTATTAATCATCATCATGATCATTGTTGTTTGTTTTGTTAAATCTTTATTTCCTTATAAGTTGATAAATAAGTTAAAGTATTTATTTTTTTATTTGTAATGAGAAGTACTATTTTATTAATTTTAAAAGAAGTGGATGAAAATGCATATAATATACTATATTATGCATATATAATACACTTTTGAACTAATGAGAAATCTTTCTGTATAAATCACATTGGAACTAATATTGTTAAAATAAGATAATTACTCCTCTATGTGGAGTTGGCTAAACATAGAGTGCCTGAGTGATTGAGTACTTGAATGTTGAGTGAAGTTGAATTAAGTGATAGAAGACTTTCACTATATGATTACATGTAGTTGCATGTCAAAGTATTGTATTCATTATAATCATCATGTTTTGTGTGATTAATAATTATGTGAATTCATGCCTTGTTTCTTTTGTCTTTAAAACAAATTAGTACAGCTGTTTTGTGTAAATTCATACTCTGTCTCCTTCCTCTTTCTAACAAATTAGTATCGAAACTGAGTCGAGAAAGAGCCAAGATTTATCAATGGAGAGCCAACCTACAAGAACCGCAGGATTTATTATTTTTCCAGGGTTATTCAACAGCCTTGAATTCGTAAGGGAGATATCGCTGGAATAGTGGCCAGTTGTTGTCATTGCCTTGCAGCGCCACCTTATCGGTAAACGCAGTGTGTACTAAAGCCTGTTATTTTTGTTGAAAGTCAGCGGACGCTGTGCTAATGTGAAGAGCCGGCGAAAACAAAGCGGATCACTTATTTTTAAAAAAAAATTGAAGTCACGTTTCCAGTGGAGAGGTTTTAAAAGGTCAAACAAAGTCACGTTGATGTGAGTGACTTTTTTTTAAAGGTTAAAAAGTTTGTTTACTTCGTGAAGGGCAATTAGAAAGGTTTTTCTTTTATATATAAAAATATTTTTTATATAAATAAAAATAAAATTAAGAAGATATTTCAAACAGCTTGTTTTGACAAAAGGGTTTTTTTTTTTTTCTTCTATAGGGATTTTATTAAAAGGATAAATTTTTTTGAAAAAGAGTTTTACAAAGGAGAATTTAGGGTTTTTTCAAAACGAGATTTTTAGAGAAAGATAATTTTCTCAAATTTTTAGCTCGAGTTCCCATCAATGGCAACCACATTGCTGGCACATGATGTTTGAGATTATGTCCAGTTTGGGTTTTCAAGGCCTAGGAATGCAACATAAGAACAAGCTCTGAGTAATACAAAGAGGGAACAATAGAAGAAAGACAAGAAGAGGAATGCACAAGCATTGCAGCTTATCCAATGGAGAGTGGACCGAGCAGTCTTCCAAAAGATTACGAGCACGTCTCAACAAAAGTAGCATGGGATAGTTTGGCAACAAACTATACAAGTATGACCAAGGTCAATATTGTTAAGTTGCAAAATACTAGGAGAGATTTTGAAAGTCTGCAAATGAAAGAGACAGAAGACATCAATCTTTTCATGAATCGGGTCATAACTATTGTAAATCAGTTAAGTATTTATGGTGAAGACATTAAAGATCAAACAATGGTTGAGAAGGTCCTTAAATCTTTGGCTACCAAATTTGATGATGTGGTAGCAACCATAGAAGAAGCCAAGGATTTGACATCATTGGTAGTTGATGAGTTGATGGGATCACTTCTATCGCATAAGGCAAGGATAGACAAAAATAAGGATTACACTTTAGAGACCACTTTCAAAAGTCAGGTTTCTATTTCAAGAGATAGAGGTCGAGGTAGAAGTAGATCGAGAGGCAGAGGACGAAGTGGAATATATTGTGGTCAAAGAGATGGCCAAGAAGAGCATGAACATGAAAGTGGAAGAAACTACAAAAGCTTCAATAATAATCAAAGAGTTGACAATCAAAGGTGTGATGTTTTCTTGCAATAAATTTTGTCACTATGCTTGTGATTGCAAGAAGAAGATAGTTGATCAAGGGAACCATAGAGCTAATGTCATTATAGAGTGGTCTAACTCCATGGTTTTAGCTTGCCATTTCAACCAATCTGTAAAAACAGAGGTAACATTGAGTATTGACAAGACTGTGGAAGTAGATGGCAAAGGAGTGGTCAACATTTTGAGCAAGCACGGGGAGCCAAAGACAATCTGAGAGGTATATTATGTTCCTAGTCTCAAACATAATTTGTTAAGTGTTGGTCAATTGATACATAAAGGATACAGAGTTATCTTTCAAGGTCAAGAATAAGTTATATATGACAAGCCCCCAAAAAAATAGCTGATAGCAAAGGTGCAGATGACGAGGAACATACTCTATCCTCTAATTTTGAATTACAATGGTTAGGTGAGTTCTTTTACAGTTGCATGTTATGATGATTATTGGTTATCGCACTTTCGATTTGGACACTTGTACTTTTCTCGTTTAAGATTGTTGCAGTAGAAACAGATGGCCAAAGGATTACCTCCCATCAAAGAACCTTCTAGTACTTGTGAGTGTTACATTTTTGGAAAGCAACACTGTGAAAGTTTTCCAAAGGGAGCTGCATACAGAGCAAAGAAACCTCTTGAGCTAGTTCATACAGACTTGTGTGGACCTATGAGGACACAATCGATTGGTGGAAGTTGTTACTTCCTCACTTTCATTGATGCATGTAACAGAAAGGCTTGGGTTTACCTCTTGAAGAAAAAATTTGAAACTTTTGGAAAGTTCAAAGAATTCAAAGCCTTAATAGAGACCCAAAGTGATTGACAGATCAAGGTATTAAGGTCAGATCATGGTGGAGAATATGACTTAAAGGCATTCCATAATTACTGCAAACACCATGGGATTAGAAGAAAATTTACATCTAGGTATAGATCGCAACAAAATGGTGTAGCAGAGAGAAAGAACAAGACAATTATGAACATGGTAAGAATCATGTTGAACGGAAGAAACTTGTCTAATGAGTATTGTGCAGAAGCAGTTGCATGTGTTATTTATGCGATCAGCATATCTCCTACAAAGATTGTGATGAACAGAGTACCAGAACAAGCATGGTTAGGTATGTATTGTGGCGTATCTCATCACGGAGTATTTGACTGTGTAGCTTATGCACATGTGCCTAAAGGAGCGAAGAGGCAAATTGGATGATAGAATTGGAAAATGCATATTCACTCGTTATAGTGAGCAATCAAAATCTTACAAATTGTATAACCCCATCATAAAGAAGGCCATAATTAGCAGAGATGTTGTGTTCAAAGAACAAGAGTCATGGAATGGAACTCTAGACAAAATAGTTGATGCACAAGTGCCATTGATGGAAGAAGACAATGTAGCAGAAAAGGAACAATAAGAATCACAAGTTGAGACACCAAATAAAGACACACCAACAAGGACCCCAAGATTTTTAGAGCATCATGGATCTTCAAGAAAATCAACAAATCAAGGTTCGCCCAGCAATCAATCAAGTGATGGATCAAGCAATGGTAAGGGAAAGATGAGAAGTTTGAAAGATATTTATGATGATTTAGATGTTAGTTCAAATTTTGCATTGTTTTCATTCCAACCTTCTTCGTTTGAAGAAATAATCAAAGATGAAAATTGGGTGCAAGCCATGGATGAAGAAACTAAAGCTATTGAAAAGAATGACACATGGGATTTGGTTGATTTACCAAAGGAAAAAAAAACTCATTAATGTGAAAAGGGTGTATAAGACAAAGTTGAATGAGAAAGGTGAAATTGACAGATTTAATGTGAAATTGGCAACCTCATGTATCTCACAGCTACAAGACCAGATATCATGCAAGGAGTTGGTTTGATTTCCAGGTTTACAGAGACTCCAAAAAACACACATTGGAGTGTAGGAAAAGAATTCTGAGATACATAGCAGGAACTAGAGATTGTGGCATAATGTATGCAAGCACAAAAAAGAAGGATTTGATTGGGTACATAGATAGTGATTTTGAAAGTAGTTTGGATGAAAGGAATAACACTTTTGGTTTTGTTTTCCACCTTGGTTCAGGTGTGATTTCATGGGCATCTAAGAAGTAGCCCATTGTCACACTTTCGTCAGCAGAAGAAAAATATGTACCAGTAACATCAGCAGCATGTCAAGCAATGTGGTTAAGAAGAGGACTTTATGGACTCAAGCAAAAACAACAAGGATCAACAACAATATATTGTGACAACACCTCAGCGATTGCACTATCCAAGAATAGTCTGTTTCATCATGAGAGAAAGCATATTGATACTAGATATCACTTTATTAGAGAACTTGTGAGAAATGGAGAAGTTCACTTGAAGCCTTGTAAATCTAGTGATCAATTAGCACAATATGTGTTTGAGTTTCATAGAAGAAACTTGGGTGTTGTAAGCCCTTTTGAGACATAGACCAATAAGCATGTTTGAGTTGTCATGAGTCACGTTTTAGTTTAGCAATCGTAATTAAGGGTGGGTGTTAAAATAAGACAATTCTTCTTGCATGTGGATTTGGCTAAACATAGAGAGTCAATTAACTGAGTGATTGAGTGTTGAGTCAAGTTAAGTTAAGTGATATACGACTTTGAGTGTGTGATTGCATGTAATTGCATTTCAATATATTTTAGGCATGTGTCTAGTCGAAAAGGTTTAAATACCCTTCACCGGGTAAATTGTAATCATCATGTTTTGTGTGATCAATAGAAGAGCAACAACTTGTGTTTAGTGTGAATTCATGCTTTGTCTCCTCCGCCTTTCCAACAAGAATGACATGTATCCAAAAAATGTTAATTTTCTAGTTATTGTTCTTATTCAAATTGTTTGGCCTTCTTTCAATTTCTATACCCTCCCTAAACTTACGACAAGGACAATAATCTATGCTAGTAATAACCCGCTCGTCTTAAATGTAGATGTGGTGTTCTGCTTATCCACATGTTCTACCAAGGTTGAGGAGCGAGTCCTCTCATATTTGATTTTGGTTGCATGTTCATTAATCCTCTAATTGCATACTCATTAATCATCTAATTTATTTAGCGACCAATTTCACCAACATGAGGTTATATAAAAACCTTTCATATTCTTAGGTTCCTTCGAGTATTTTACATATCCTAGTGAATTTTGAATGATGTTTAAGGGCCTAAAGATTTAGAGAACGTTGAGCTTTCTTAAGACCCTTACAATCTTATTTGTGGTTCCATGATTAAAAAAAAGATGTTATATAAAATTATATTCAGTCATAATAAAAGTGAAATACTCAATCATAGCTAATAATGAAAGTAAAATATTCAATGAAAATATTTATAATAATTATAATATTAACATAAATTAAATAAAATGAGTGCTTAATTTTTATAATTTTTAATTAATATAAAAATATTATATATAATATATATAATGAGAAGTATATTTATAATACATTTTATTAAAAAAAGATTATTTTATTTTAAAAATAAACATAGTCCAATATGTAATAGGCCTTATTGTAGGCATATAGGTTTGTGTATATGGTATTTTATTATTAAGATTAAATAATGCTGGCGTCATTTTATTCGTCCTAGCATTAAGAATTACTTTTTATTATGGAGAATATATGTATATATATGAAACCCATTGCTCCAAACATAAACCTCCATGAATGAAATCGTAGGAGATTTAGTTGCAGATGAAATAATAGAAGTCTCGTTTTATTTGAAGAAAGACGATTAGCGTCCGTAATAAACAAGTGCATACAGATTATTATAAGAATTGAAATTTCAGACATTTTATCGTTTGTCATGTATTCTTGGTTTCTGACGATGCTGCGGCCTGTTCTCGCTCTCCTCCCTCTCCGTCTGCCGCCTCCTGCCCCTCGACCACCTCGTTTATTGGATCCAAAATCGCGCCCTCCCCGGGTCGGCTCGGGCTGACTGGTGCTTTGATCAACGGACTCCTCTGCTTCGTTCCACGTTCCGGCGGGAGCTTCAGTGGTCCTCCTTTGGATGGACTGGCTATTATAGACGACGCGGGGTCGGAAATAGGGAGAGAAGGGGAAGAATCTCGATTCAGGACAGGAGACCTAGTATGGGGAACGAAGTGTTCCACCACTTCTTCACCATGTTCATTTAAATTTTCATGCTTTTCTACATGGTAACTGGCGGTCTCTGCGTTTCTGTCGGCTACATCTCTATTTTCTTCCCGGGAATCGACCTGCTGTTCTGCTTCGTTTCTAGTAGTATCTGCACCCGGGTTATTCATCTCCTCTTCCGCATGCTCTATATTGGCTTCTCCAGCCCCGTCGAAGGTTTCGAGAAGCCGATCCATGTTGGTTGCAACCATTTCCTCTTCTAAGAAATCGGCTTCTTTCGTTATATCGTTAATTGGTTCATTCATTAACTATTATTTCATCTCTTCGAATCCCACACAGGGACCCCGGAGGCGTTTCAGCCACTATTCCTTGATCTCTTCGACTCCCAGTAAATCGTTTCATATTCATACGTTGAGACTGTATGATCACTGACCTAATCGTAGCACTGTCGAGACGACAGCTGGCATTTAAAATCGTTTGAAACTTATAAAAATGTATCGGTTTGCTTATGAAAATAGCGAAGCCCTTCCTCACAAATTTGCTTCATTATTGTGATCCCGTAAATGCGAGCAAAGTATTAAGAGAGAAATTATGTAACTTACAAAAATAATTACAAAGCTCGTTTGTGAAGACGATACATTTGATTTTATTTGGTATTTCACAAGATATGTTTGACTCAAGGCATATTTACCTGTCTATCCAGCCATTAATACCCTCGGTAGTTTATGCTCACAGCGGGATAGCACTGCCCCCTGGCTCAATAGATGTGGAAATCTGTTTGGATTTAATTGGGCATATTATGGCTCAATTTGGAAATATTGGTTTTGTTGGTTATACAACATTCTAGCAATTCATTAGATTTCGTATTACTATTATTTTGCAATTTAGAATGTTTAACGTTGAAAATTAAATAATTATTAATCTATCGTTGACCATTTTAAGTTCAGGAATAATTTTAGTTAAGAATATATTTAATTATATTTGATTTAAATAAAAATATTAAATTCAACCAATTAACTAATTAATTAATTAATCGATTAATAATTTTTTTTCTAATTCTTGGTATAGTGAAATTTAGTTGTCCGATTCAATTCTAGTTGTTTCTTTCTAGCCATTTGAATAATGGGTTTCTTTATTTAATTCGCTGCAATGATCTAGTTCCACATTTGTTGGTTTCCTTTTGTCAAAATTAGTTGTTTTTTTCTAGCCGTGTGAATAATGGGTCTCTCTATTTAATTTGTTGCCATGATCTGGTTGTTCATCTTGTTGTGACAATAAACCACACTTCTGGTTCCAAATGCTTAGATAAATGAGTTTTGATGTGATTATCACCTAAAACATTTCTTATAACACTAATTTACAATTTATAATGTTTAACTTTGAAAAT
This sequence comes from Pinus taeda, assembly GCA_000404065.3. Taxonomy (NCBI): domain Eukaryota; kingdom Viridiplantae; phylum Streptophyta; class Pinopsida; order Pinales; family Pinaceae; genus Pinus; species Pinus taeda. The sequence continues at coordinate 10,143 of APFE031366053.1, forward strand.
TAAATAATTTTTTTCCAATATTATGAAAAGACTAATTTACAAATTTTGATTGAGTTATAATTTGAAGATTTTTATTAAGGTTTGCACAAAATAATGCTATGTGGATATGCTATTTTATGATATAGTTTATGGATATGCTTGGAATATTCATGCATTATTTTCAGATATTTGTGTAGTTATATTTTATTATGGGCTTTAAATGAATTAACATATTTACTATCAATTAGTTCAGAGGATAATT